>CM042243.1:30716353-30996353 GCA_023566225.1 Romanogobio albipinnatus | reverse complement strand
TATTTCTGGTTAATACCTGCTCTGCTTTGTTATTCATGTTAGAAAATATTACAGCAGTCTGACACGGTTTTCTTGCTAAAATCTGTCTTCTGTTCATCCAGTCTTCTGTTGAATCCAGTATTCAAAGTACAGTCAATTAAGCATTTTGAAATCAGCCTGGAGTTCACATTCAGATCATTAGGCAAGTTTTACAGATCAGCCTAGCTGTCCTTTGCTTTATTTTTCTGAATGTGCTGTAATATTTTTCCTTCTCATATAGATGCCTATGAGCAAAATTGAAAAGATATGTTTTTAGTACAAATGTGGTTTTCTAAACAAAGTTCTTTCATTTTTTTTCTCAGCTTGCCTTTTGGGTATGTGAGGGGAAAAAAAGAGAGCCTGGGTTAGGTGGTAGAAATTTGACAAAGCCCATATCAAACAGCTGAAAAGAGGAAATTGGACTGTAAAATGACCCTAAAATTGTTCATAACATGTTTAGCTTTGCTATCTTATTATTTGAAATAATATCACTATATTTCAAATCCTGTCTGCTTTGTTGGCCATTGGTGCTGAAGCTCTGCTATAGAGTTTGACCCTGACCTGCTTAAGGAAACTAAGCTCAGTACGACATTTAAGTGAGGCGTTTTACTCGTGCGGACCTTCTGCCTGTGTTTTGTTTCAGGGCGCTGGGCATCCCACATATACTCACACTCACTGCACTAATATTTACGTGTGTTTTATCTGTAATGGTGTTTAGTGTGCTCTTGAATGCTGAGGGCTGTTGACAATGAGAGGGGAGGTGTGCACTGCCATCACTTTACCTGTCAGAGCGAATACACACACACAAACCTGTCAGAGAGGACGCTTTGAGTCAATGGTGCTACATGGAAAGGACTGTAATGGCGTCTATTTCGACACAAGTACTGTTCTCTTAAATTGAGTGACACTTACATTTCTGTCACTGCAGCACAGACAGTGCAATTTACAGGATTTGGTGACTTTCGCTTCATTTATTTGTTTATCTCAACTGGTTTAACAACATGGAGTTTAATTGATGTTGTGAACATTTCGCTCACATTAAGCTAAATGGCTTTATTTGGCTGAAGAGGTTGGAGAACTTGCGAGTCTTAAACCAAATTGTTTTGGTGAAAGGGTTAATGGCACATACTGTAAGAGTGTCCACGATGAAGAAAAAGAAAATCTCATTTAAATACTTCTTAGAAATGTACTGTATTCATGTTGGTTTCATATGGTTTCGAATTCTATTTTTAAGAAAAGTTATAATTTAATGATTCCAAATTGCATATGGTGTAAGTGATTAGTAATGTATTTTGTTATACCATTAGACATATGAGCATACATCTTAATCATTATTTTCAGAAGCTATATATTTAAGATAATATTTTAAAGATTAAGTATTTTGAATTATTATTATGATGATGAAATTTTACAACTTGAACTAACCTTGTCTTGTCATAAAGTCAATGAGGGTCTGCAGGAACCCTCTCTATGATATCATTTCCTGTTTAGTTTTTGACTTTGGTTTGCTGGACATAAGTTTTGTTAAAATATTATTAAATTTATTAAGAAATTATAATAAAATAAGATTATTTTGCCAAACTACTTAATAGAATAGAATAATATTTGTAAAAGTTGCATTTCGCAGACAATTTGAGTTCATGCCTTTTAAAAATATAAAAATGTTTTTTAATACAGAAATTAGAAATAGGTGTATTCAGGTCATTGACATTATGTATTTTTGAATAAATTATTTAGTCAGGATCAGGTCAAAGTGTGTAAGGAATTGGTCAGTGATTGGAAGAAACTTCAAGTGCACTAGTTGGAACATACGGAGTGGTTGAAGTAGCAAGAGAAGGATGTGAAGATGATAACTCGAGGGCAGTTGTGCAGTTCTCGTTTCTGTTTGTAGGTGGTGCTTTAGCTGTGCATTTGGTCTGGAAGAGAATTTGACTCCATAATGAAATATAATCTAAGCCTTAGCAAATTGAAATCAAATTTCAATGAGGCCTTAATCTCAATTAATTTTGTCCTTACCTCAGATTACATTTTCCTCCTATTGTTTGTGCAGTCGTTGCCATATCCAGGGGTCTTCAGTTTTTGAACGCTAATCAAATTAATTTTGAACTGCAAAGAAAATATACACTCTTTTTTTAGCTCTCATTTTCTCCCTCTTTCCCTCCACGCCACTCGTCTCTCTCTCTCTCTCTCTCTCTCTCTCTCTCTCTCTCTCTCTCTCTCTCTCTCTCTCGCTCTCTCTCTCTCTCTCTCTCTCTCTCTCTCTCTCTCTCTCTCTCCTCTCTCTCTCTCTCTCTCTCTCTCTCTCTCTCTCTCTCTCTCTCTCTCTCTCTCTCTCTCTCTCTCTCTCTCTCTCTCTCTCTCTCTCTCTCTCTCTCTCTCTCTCTCTCTCTCTCTCTCTCTCTCTCTCTCTCTCTCTCTCTCTCTCTCTCTCTCTCTGTATTTCTCTATATAGGTGTAATGTACATTCTCCTGGACCATGCAGATCCAGTCGACCCTTGTTTGTATGTTCCGATGTGTGTATGTGAGACAGGGATGTGAGTGATTTTGGCAATTGCTGAAGTGGGACGCAAACTCATCTTATTTACCAGAGAATAGGCCAATTAAGGCCGAGTCGGGAATGAGCTGTGGTGCAGGAAACCAAGTGAATGTTTCATTGATTAGCAGTGTTTGCTTAATCACAGTCTCTCATAAGCTCATGTGCCGCTGTCAGCTGGGGCTTGCTCTTCACTTCTTTTCGAGGAGCAAAGGTTCGGGTGTCAGCGTGGAGGTGACACAGGCCAGTGATTACGTTTCCGTCTCTTCAAAGACATCAGGATGTCATCCAGAAAAATGAGGCGCGATTAGCTCCAGCAACTTTTCCTGCCGCATGAAAAACAAGAATTCCCAATTTGCAGGAAATGGGAAGTTTTCATTGAGGGAAGGCTCTGAATGAGCGCTAATACTGGCGTTATGTGTGTGTTTGTGGAGCGTAATGGATGGTGTAAAACATCAGCGTGTATTGACGCGCTTTCTCCTAAAGCCCTGCTTCCCCTTTTTTCTAGCCTTGCCTAAATTTGCGCAAATTGAAAAGCGATAAAGAAGCAGACTCGTCTAATAAGCATTACTTATCATATTAATTAAAAGAGGATGACACAATATGGCTGACAGCTGTGGGTTTTGATTTGTTGTGTTGCTAATGTGACACTCATTATACAGGTCATGGTGAGACAAAGCCGCAGGGGTAGCCGTGGTAACATGCAGATGCAGAGACTGAGGCCTGCTACACAAACACTGGGGTCTCGCCTAAACAGCCCATAATTACCTCAACACACAGACAAACAGTAACCATGGAGAGGTGAGCGGCAGTTATGACCTCAGAGCGGGACATGGATTCAATTCTGTAATTGTTTTTTTAATGGAATTAGTTTTCGCCAGATTTTTCGAGAGGATCCGTCTTTCTGTGCAAAAGCTTGCATTCAAAGGCACCGGCCTTAATGATGGGATGAATGCTGAACTGGCTTTGCTCGGCTCTTTATCTTCCATCTCTCTTTCATTTTATGAGGTTTGTTGAATATGTAGAGTAGCGCAGAAAACATATTAGCGCTCTGACCCGTGAGGTGACTATGTTCCCGCATTGCACCTATCCTGTTTTATTACCAGCCTAACATTCATTTGGATTATTAATGGCAAATGTGAGAGTACAGAGGGAGCTTTTAGTCGGTTGGAGAGCTGCGAGTTGCTCTGAAGGGGTCCACGGTGGGACTCCGATGTGACAGATGCTTTTTTTTTTAGGACTTCTCTTCTGAAGTTTTGAAAATGGACCTCTTAAAGGAACGTTTCAGGTTATACTTATTGGTTACCACAATTTCATTTCTCCTTTTCTTTAGGGAAAAAAAAATCTGGGTTACAGTGAGGCAGTTAAAAGGGAAGTGAATGTTAAAATATAGACACAAAACATGAACAATATGCCTGATTTACATTTTGGTAAGAATTTCAATGACAACTTAACCACCATTTAAACAACCATAAAACGAGCCTGCATTTCAAATAATAGGCCTACACACTTTTTAACAGGAGAATGAATGTATAGAAAATGATATCACATTTAAAAAATTGCCCCCATTCACTTCCATTGTAAACGTCTCACTTGATTTTTTTTGCGGTAATCAATATAATGCTATTGAACAAGCATAGTATTGAATATTATTTTAACATAGTCTATGTAAATAGTCTGAAGCAGATTTTTAAAAAGTAAATAAATTGGAATCCTTTGTTGAAATGAAACCGCATTATGCAAATCTAATACTTAAATACTGTATATACTATATGCAGTACAAGGTAAATCTCTCTTAAAGCATTTTGAATATTCATAGCTCCAAATGTGTATGTGTGTGGTCTGATATGTTTGAAACAGTATCTGAAATGACTGACAAAACATTTCTGCTTAATACAGTGGAGGACGACAGGACTTCATGAAATATTAACCAGCGTGCTGATCATGAAGTCCTCTCATGCACATTGACTGTTGCGTTGGCATGCAGATGAAAATGATGTTGTTGGCTGCATATTAAGAGGAGGTGTGTGTGTGTGTGAGCATGTGTTTAGATGAAAGACAATATAACTACGCGTAATGACTTTTCTGTGTGTGGCCCTAGAGACGGGACGTTTTCTGCCTATTTGAGCATTTGGGAAACCGCTAGAGATGGTTCATCAGCGCTGTGGTGTATTAGATGTGATCTGACAGGATCTTATGGAAATTCGAGCACAGACCAGACAGGGGAGAGAGCGAGGTGATGACGAGGGGTCAGGATTGGATGCCCTGAAACGCCACAGGGCACACAGAGCTGGAGGTCACCGTGGTTGGGTCAGCTCAGAGGTGATCCAATTCCCCTCTAGTTTCAGCATTTCTAGATTGTGCGAGATTGTGTGCGGGTCCTTTTGAACTCACTCCGCTCAGAGGTCAGCAGAAAGAGATGAAGAACCATAATGTATCATAACAACACTGTGTGTTTGTATGCTGGTGTGTGTTTGTGTAGCTGTGGTCGTCTTTAAATTGATTTCCCGCGAGTTGAGTGACAAGGGTCTGATTTCAGTGCACATATAGAGTATATACGCTTATATGTTTTAATGTATGTGTGTATGGCACATTAGTGTTGGCACTTGTGAATCTAAGTGACATTGACTGGGCCAGACTGTAATTAGGGATTGGGTTGGATGGTCTGTGAAAGCAATGCATAATGGGATGTTTCCTCTGACACTGAGCATTTCCCAACAGCTGCCTGTCAGTCTGATCTCGGCCCCTTTAAAAGAGGACACTTTAATTAGTCACAATCCCTAGAGGAGCCTCTCATTTACAGTCAGGCCCATCTTGATGTAAATCAGCTTTCTACCCATCACTCTTTTCTCCTTTCACTCCATTTTTTTTTATCTAGAGTTTCTCTCCATCACTCCGCGACTCCATCATTATGTCATTTTATTCTCCGCAGCACACCTGTCTCTCTTTCACTCCACATTCGAAGTTCATTTTATCGGCCCTCACCGTCCCACCTATTCATCTCCACCATTTCTCATTTCCTTCATCTCCATTTCCTTCAGTTCTCTGAGACTTCCTCTCTGCCAAGACGACTTCTCTAACTTGACCACCCAGACTTACTTTGGTCAACCATGATTTTTTAGTCCAGGGTCAGAGACATTTTTTAATAAAAATGTAACTATGCATTTATGATGAATATTGAGTTTTTTTTAAATGTTTGAATTAAGTTTCACTTTCATATTTTAGGGGGCACAAAATCAGTAATGTCAGGATGATCTGACTGTCCTGTTAAAATAATGAACAAAAAAGCCTCATTAAAAGGATGAGATTTTTGAAAAACTTTAAGTAGCTGGGCATAATGTTTTATCATTATTTATTAGAAAATAATAATATTGTAAAAAAAAAAAATAGCTTTCAGTGCTTATTGATATTATTGACATGGCAGGGTTAGTTCAGGTTGTAAAATGTCATGTCTCCCCAAAAATGTTATAATGAATAAAACTATAAATATATAAATAAAAAATAAATAATAAATATATATATATTCATATAAATATTATATATAATTAAAAAAAAAATCATATATCAGTCATTAAATGCTTTCTTGAAAACTGTATTTAAAAAAACAAAAACAATGTAAATACAAAGAGTCATTTTCTCATTAGAGTAATGTTTTAAGCTTGCTTTTCAAAACATTTTCCTTATCTTTATTGTGGACACTCCTTTTTCTTGTTGATCCATAAACCAACATGGAAATTCATGTTGGTGTAATCTGTTGCTTTCATACTCCACATAATGCTTTGCTCATCTCGGTACATGCATGTTCCCATTTTCTCCCATGTGCTCAACTTTCACTGACTTTCTCCCACCCTCTTCTTGTATTTTCAGTCAGCCAACATGTTGGCCAGCCTGGTGTATTTTCTGCTGACCCCAAGAGTGTTTTTGTGTGGGAGGTGACATTGTTTCCTGACCCTGGGGAGATCCTGTCACGGTGCACACTCATCTGGTCTCTGATTGCTTTTTCTTTCTCCTTGTTTTTCAATAGTACGCTATATCTCTCCCTTCATCTCCACATGCTTTGCCTCATGAGGAACAGCTTCACCTTGATCGGCTCAGAGTTTGAACCGAGCGCCGCTTTGCCCTATCCTTTGAAATGCAGGTTGTTCACGGGTCAGTGGACTACAAATGACTGTTATTTAAGGTTCTGCTTTTCCACGCATCTACACCTGAAAGTGTGTTCTTTATGTATAATAAACATCAGCGGTAACCTCGTTGCAACATTTAGTCACTGTCTTGTCTTTTACCTTGGTTTATATAGTACATTGGAGTTGTTTTCTGGCAATTTTGTCCTCTTTCTTTTCTGTTGGTTTCGTTCCATTGTTCATGCTCTATTGTGAGCTCAGTGAATGGAACAACATTGCTGCATGTTTCCTGTCAGTCACGTTGGTTTTAAAGGAGAGGGTGAACTCATCGACTGTTGACTGTTGTGGTGCCGTCAGAGCTGTCCATCTCTCAGTGTCAGCCAGTGAAGTTGTCATTTCCAATGTCATTCTGACATGGAAATAATCAAGCAGAGTCAAAAATGTTTCACCCACCTCCTCCAGCACCCTCTTTGTAAAATGTTTGTGCTCCTACTCACACACCTCATGCGGCTTTCAGCTTGTTGATCCTCTTTATGAGGCTTTGCGACTTTGACATTGGATCTTTTTTAAAGCTTCCTCTACTATTCCGAAGTTATGCCATACGATTAAACGTTTTAGCATGTTAGCAAAAAAGTCGGACCCACTTTATATTAGGTGGCCTTAACTACTATGTATTAACATTTTAATAAATAATTTGATATAATGCACTTATTGTGTACATACATATTTTTACATTGTACTTACATTTAAAAAAATACCTGCATGTAATTACATCTGTAATTAATTTCTGTAGTTACATTTGTAATTACACAGTTGACACTTCCCTTACACCAAACCCTACCCTTAAACTTACCCATACCACCACACCTGTCCCTAATCCTACCCTTAAACTTACCCATACCACCACACCTGTCCCTAACCCTACCCTTAAACTTACCCATACCACCACACCTGTCCCTAACCCTACCCTTAAACTTACCCATACCACCACACCTGTCCCTAACCCTACCCGTATCCCACCTCAATATCAGCAAAGGTGTTTTGCAATACAATTTGAACACAGTAAGTACATTGTACTTATTTTTTGATGTAAGTACATAGTAGTTAAGGCCACCTAATATAAAGTGGGGCAAAAAGTAAATTTGCTCATCCCATGGCTTTTGACTCCAGTATGCCAAGGTTATGTTCAAGGCTGGAAAACACTACACAACTTCAAAATCGGAACAGATTTAGGCATCATGCACTTGTTGACTTTGTAAATGGTTACAGAGAATAACTGAGCATCATACACTGAAGGACTGGGGATCACAGTCATTCCCAACACAATAAACTCTCAGAGAAATGTGTGCCTCGTTGCTAGGAGATGCATGACAAATGAAAACAATGTGTGCTCTAAAATCAGCTCAAAATGTTTGATATCCTCCGGCTGGATGGAATCAAAGTCTAAAGCTAAAAAGTCTCTGCCCATCATACACTACATGATATTCTGTTAAATCTGTATCCTCCTAATCTGCAGACTTTCCGCTACTAGTGTAGACTCTTTCAGTCGGCAAAAGGGGGAAAAAACCTTAATTAATATTTCTACTCTACTCTTCCCACCCGCATATAGATATAGCAGACTTGTATACTATAAAGATGAAATCTTAAATAAATAAAAAAATGTGTTTTATGTTTGGCACCAATTGTGATGTTATGAATAATGAGATATAGGCCCGGTTTCACAGACAAGGCTTAGATTATGCCAGATCAATTAGGACATTTAAGTAGATTTTTCTACACAAGCCTTAGAAACAAAACATGATGTGCATCTTGAGACAAAACAATGGCACTGACATATTTTAAGATATTCAGTTAAAACCGCTCAAACATCCATTTTGGTCTGGGACTAGGCTTTAGCCTTGTCTGTGAAACCGGCCACAAGAGTGGTAAGCAGTTCTAACAGGTTTGTATAATATACTCACAAGGAAATCAGCCTCTTTAGTGTGCTGCCAGAGCTGGCAGCCTCTGGTTTGACAGTGTGTGTCCATTAGACTGGGGTCAGTTTCACTTAGAGAAGGCTGAGACGGAGCCCTTGAGGCTTTGGAGTCAGAGGTTGAAGGTAACATAGAGAGGCTTTTTAGATCTAATCCTTCTGAGGTACTGTAGACTCTTCATCTTCAGACAGATTAGGGTTGATCCAATATAGCTGCCAGAGGGATTACTGCTGGCTCTGTTTTTGTCATGCCCCCTTGATCTCTTTTTTTTTTGGGAAGTGTCCCCCTGAGTCTCACGTAAGATGTCTGGGTGCACTGAGGCTATGTTCACATTACAGATCTTAATGCTGAGTTCCAATTTTTTGCTCAGATCTGATCCTTGTGCTGCTGCTCACATATTTATCTGTGTAAGCGAACCACGTTTGTCACCTGCCCTGCTCTCAGCATCTCTTCACTGACTACCCAGACTCAGGTTCTCCCCGAATTGTTCACTGTCAGAGTGGCGTAGTGGTTAGTTTATGTGCGTATGACACATTTGAATTGTGGGACTCATATAGGTGTCCTTGGCTATTATTAAAAGTATTAAAATGATAATTTTTGCAACTACAATAAATTATTATTCATATATTCATATATTATCATCACACTTTAGTTTAGGGTCCAATTCTCACTATTAACTAACTATTAACTACAACGTTTGCCTCAATACACTCTTAATTACTGCTTATTAATAGTTAATAAGGTAGTTACATTTTGGTATTGTGCAGGGTTAAAGGATGTAGAATATGGTCATGCAGAATAAGGCATTAATATGTGCTTTATAAGTACTAATAAACCGATATCCTAGCAATATGCATGTTAATATGCAACTAATGGTAAGAAATGGACCCTAAGCTAAATAATACACAAAAGACACCCATATGAGAGACCCAATAATAATAATAACTACCATAATTATTATTATTATTATTGGGTCTCTCATATGGGTGTCTTTTGTGTATTATTTTTTTATTAGATCATAAAAAAAATAATGTATTATTATTATTACAATACCCCAATTATATATATTTTTTACAAAATATTAAAATGATAATATTAATCATTTATGATTATTGCTGTTGTAATCATTTTTATTAGATACTTTTGCTTTTTTTGTTCGAAAGATAAGCTAAAGTGTCTGTTTTTAATGGGGTGTCTTTGCTCTTTTGTTGGGTGTTGATGAATATTAGAGGAGATCCGCCATCTGTTAGTGACATCATGTTTGTCCTGTCATCCCCAGCTGCATGGCTCCACCTCCACCTGTTTACGCCATTGCAGGCTGACACACTTGTCACAGAAAGCCAGAACATTCTACGTCCTTGAGTCCAAAATGTCCAATATATTTATGGAATGTCCGTTAGCACTTTTTTCTTCCGTTGTCAGGGGTGTTAGTTGATTAAGAATGGGGGGAAAAACGCATAGCATTTAACGAGATAGTTGGAAATTCTGTCATAATTTACTCATTGACTCGTGTCGTTCCAAACCTGTATGACTTTATTTCTTCTGTAGGACATAAAAGAAGATATTTAGAGCAGAGAAAGGAGGAGAAAGTGTAACCACTGAGCACTGACAGAAACATGTCCATCTAATCGTCTCTTATGTGCCATATGTGCTGGATTCTAATATAGCACTGCTATTCAGGGCTGATGTCCCATGAGTCTGCGGAACCGTCAAGCTGATGAGACAGCTTTATTTTTTCTCTTCTATTAAGTGATTTTTAATCAACCCAATGTTTTCATGGGGATGGCCCAGGGGACCTGACCAGAGGGGATGGGTTTTGGAAGGGTGGGCCCTGGGGAGATCGGCTTTAACTGCAGGAGGTCTGGAGATGCTCAAGATGAGGATGTCCTATCAGAGACGCCATAATTAAAAGGTTAAATCTCTTGCATTAAACCTCATTGGTGAGAATTCCATCAAATCTAGATTAAATCTCCTTAGTTTTCTTGATTCTGATCAGCTCATGTGTGTCCTGAAGGACTTTTGGATGGATGTTGCCATCACACACTTCTTTCCAGAAAGAAGGTTGCTGTATTTCATTTCAGTTTATTTAATCTGCGCTTTGCAAGCAGACCTGCGGCCCAGTGCTCTCCATCCCACTTTATTGTGTTACAGCCTCAATACACTCAGCCAATTTCTGGTGTCCCTGCTTTGAGAAAAACACACACGGGCTGCCATGGCCCCTGTGGCAGGTTCAACAGAGAAGTGATGCTGTGCTGACGCTTTCTGAGAGACATTTATTGAGCATGAGGACACTTATTTTCCCCTCCATCCTGTAAACCAATTATTGTGTCGGCCCTGGAGAGCACAGCAAGGTAAATATCAATAAGTTTCGTGATACATACCTGAATATCTCCATTTATTCACGTCAGCCGAAGTTGCACGCACACATCCTTTCACAGCACACAGAAGAGCGTGCAAGCACGCGGGCGCGTGCACGCGGTCCAACAGACAGCAGTGGGGAGATAACTCCTAACTTTGTTTTGACACTTTTGATTAAGGACCATTGAAGGGACACCTGTACTGCGGAGATGAACAATAGCCGGGCCCCAGGAGAGATTGATTTTCTGCATGAGAAGAGGAGTCTTTGTCTAAAGCCACACGCTCCTTTCTTATGCTAACGAGCCATGGAAGATTTCCAATTCAATTTCACCTGAGCGCTGGTCAGCTCTCCGCTCTTTTGTGCAGCGTCCCTCGAGCCCCCCGACACGCACGCACACGCACGCCCAGCTGCAATTTGGCTTTGGTGGGTGGGGAGTCCGCAGGGAGGTGGATGGAAGATTGACAGGTGGCTTGGAGCTGTGATATCTCTCGGTCCTGTTGCATCACAGGAGAAGCGGTGTCAGCGTCCCAGGCTTTTACCTTAAAAGGCGGATCAGGGGCATGGGATTGATCTGAAATACCCTGTTGCTTACGGTGTGTGCATGTTTTTACAAAGCTATTAGTGTCAATTCTAATTTACCCGCTCTGGCATGATATATAACACTGCACTGACTTATCCCGGACTGCACAGAGATATTAAGACGAAATGATGACAATAAGCTTGACTTATTTTCATTTTTATTCATGCTATTACTGTAACTGGCAAGCATTGTTGGTGATGCAACAATTATACCCAAACAATAAGAATGTTGTAATCCTCCATGATGACTGTGCCTTCATATTTACAATCACAGGACTCTTGAGCTTAGCTCACTCTCTTCCAGCAGTTGTGCATTGTGCCTTTAACTCCTTAATGTTTATTTAATGTTTAACTTCTAAATCTGGTTTGTTTTATTGTGTAGTAGTCTATCCAATATCACAAATGAGATAACTTTAATATTTCACCAGTTTCTCTTGGACTTAAAGGAATGACAGTTCTGTAATAATTGATCTACCATCGTGTCATTCAGACCTGTATGACATTCTTTCTTCTACGGTTGAAGAAAGATATTTTGAAGAATGTTTTTGCCCATACAATCAAAGTCAATATGGTCCAAAACAACACTGGACCCCATTGACTTTCATTGTATTGACAATGTTTGAATGATTTTCAGGAAAGAAAATACTACAGTAATTTTCACATCCTCTTCTAAAATTTAAAAAGTGCTCTCAACAATGTCTCAAACTTGAAAAGAGTTTTTGATATGAAATCAAAAAGTTATATAGCTCTGAATGCCAAAACTTGACCCATTTTTCTTTATCCTTAAAAAATGTTAACATCAGAGACAACAGATTTTTTAAATGAAGGATAAAAGAGTAATCTTGCTAAAACAAAATTGAGATGCTAAACATACAAATATTTCCATTTTCTAATACTAAATTTATCAGTGAGTAGATAAGAAATAAAATGTATCTGCAAACTTAATTGAAAATTTCCCCTCTTAAAGATGACCTTAATTAAAGCATAGACACATTATGGGGTAAATGGCACAACGGCTGATTAAGATTTTGTAGTGACTGAATGCATGCAAATGATGGAACGAAATGCTTATATTAATACAATGCTCACCCTAAAGCTGAAAATAATTAAAATGTGAAATCTAATACTCGAATAGACTTTTTCAGCTCTTGTTCTGTTTTAATGCTGCTATGGAAATTCATTTGAGATTTGCACTGAGTTAGTCATAAAAGCAAGAGCTCTTTAATTAATTTCCCTCAGTTGATAGAAAAGCACATACGGATGAAACTGATCCAAACAGTGCTTTGTTTTGGGTTAATCAGCACAGAGCTCTGCAAAACATGATGACCAAGTCACTCAGATAATAAATGATCTATCTTGTTCCAGATGTTGAGTTTGTGTAGGTGAGTTATTAAGGTTAAGTTTTTCTTCCAACACGATTTAGTGTAACTATTTAAACATTTTACTGATGTGTATTTTTACTGAAGTGTTGCCAAAACTTCATGGTGGCACCTTAAATGGCTTATATAAAACAAAACATTTATGATGCAATAATCTGCAATTATGTTGTGCTATCATGCAAGAGTGACTCAGCCATTAGCGATTTCCCCCCAACGCATAGCGAACTCTTAATTAATTTGTTGCTTATTTGAGCATATGAGTAGCTGGTTTTCGCTCTGTATCGCACGTCTTTATTAGGTAATTCGATACCTCAGCTAAAGCAACATGTAATCTTTGCCTAAGGAAATGATATATTTAGTGGCAGGGGTATTGTTGGGCCTGTTACTGTGAATATGAAAAATAATTAAGGCTGTTTGATCCTGAATAGATGCATGACTGTTCTTTGAGATGTGCTTTCTTTGGACTCAGACTGTAAAATCGTTTGAGTGCTGTTTCCTGTGGCTTTTTGCACCATCCTCCGAGCGCAGTCTGAAACATGCTCACCTCCGTAGCACACATGGGGCCCTACAGGCCCCTCTCAGAGCAATAGGGAAATGACTAAAAAGAATAAAGGAAAAATTGAACAAACACCGTTCCTCCTGGGTTTAGTGTCTTGGTAAAATCCCAAATCCCCTCATTTTTAATTTTTTTTTAGACTCCAATGCCGATTCTACGCTTGCAAATCTTAAGAACAGGATTTCCTTGGTCTGCTTCCCATATTCCTGTCTTTCAGTCTCCCTCCTCCTCTGTGCAGTGCTGGAGGCATGATTAGGGGTGTTCAGCTCCTGCCCCCGCATGTTGGATACAAGATGCCCCCTTCTCCTCTTCAACTCCCTTGAACGCACAACCTACATTTCTTACCTTGCCGTGCATGGCGCTCGCACAAGCACTTGTTTTATTAATTCAGTTTGATTCACGTCTTCATCACCTTCAGTCACTGATTACTAAAATCAGATCTCAGGCTTCTTTGGCATTTTTTGGACGAGAGTTGATTCAAGTCTGCCGAATCACAGGACTGTCATCATTAGAGCCGAGAGAAGAAACATGAACTGAATAATCAAGCAGCTTATCCGAACATCCAGTATACTGTATACATTTGTTTTGCATTTTTCTTGCTGTGCGGCAAGACATAATGTAAAATATGTTTTAATGATGATGATAATTATAAATGTATAATAAGTCAGTATAAATATCAGACATTGCTGCATGTGAAAATGACACTTATGATCCCATATTTTTATCTGATTTATCTTTGTTGGTTTGTCATTATAGAATGTTATTGTTATGAAATCTAAGAAGGGCCGTTTTGTGAAAATATGACATTCAGTCAAGTGAAAGTTTATTTTTATACAACATTTAATAGAATTTGAAGTGCTCTACAATTTAATAGTAAAATCTTAATGAGAAAAACCTCAAACACAAAAAAGTAAAACGTCAAATCAATGCTTAATTTTTATCTTGCAGCATATTACAAAATGATCTGAATGATTGCATTTTGCTGTTTAATATCACGCAATTAACATTTTTCATAACTAAACATTGACAGTTTTTGGGACTGAAGAGGTTAACAGTGTCAAATGTTGCTTGTTTTGCCCTTAGTTCTTGTCCACTATGAACTGGAAATAATGCTGTGGATCAGACACATGACCTGTCCTTTGCTTTTCTTGAGTTTGAGTTCCCTAATGACCATTGGAGCTGTCATTCAGTCACTCCGGCTCATACATCAAAGTCAGACACCCTTACCAGCCACTGTCCTTTCATCTATAGAAGATGAATGTAAAGCTGTTATGTGATGCCTCTCAAGTTCACGTGTAAGGTCAACAGTCACCCAAGGGTCCCTTTGAGACAGGTAGAGAAGATGAGGTAAAGTTACACCTGTTAGAGGAGACAGGTGCTGCGTTAATAAGGTTTAATGACTCCTCCTCCCCTCCACCCACATTTCAGTCATCTCTGTCCTTCTAGAAACCCACATATTTCACATATTCATATTTGTGTGAGGGTTTGTATAACTCACTCCGAATGGGGCATGTCTGTGTGCCATGCACATGCCGCCCTCAGATATTTGAGCCAAGTAGATTTTGATTGGAACGTTCAAATAATAATAATAATAAAATCAAAATTAATTTGCATGATTATTGTAGTTTGAAAAGTATTTGTCTAAAAATAAAAATATCCCATATTCGCATACATTTGGTCTGCGTAATCAGCCTCTGACACTATGGTGAATAGGGTAAAAGAATTTAGTTAATAGAGATCACTATACTTTCCCCAGTTGATTAATCATAGTCAATTAAGACAATTGTTTTGTATTACACGGTTTCAGAAATGTTGTTTAAATATGCAAATTAGTTATTATCTAATTAAATATGCACTCATTTGCCTGGTTCAAAATTCATGTTTCATTTTGTTGGCATATAAGAGGTAAAAAAAAAATATATATATATATATATTTTTACTTAACTTAAATGTGTATTTTGGTTGTTTTCTTTCCACTAATCTAAACAAAGTAGCCCAAAATGTCCCTGTCAAAATAGCCTGTAGAAAATTCTATAATCATACCATCATGCTGCTTGAAACTCACTAAAAGTTTTATCACCACAAAAAGAGTTGTTATAAAAATTTATTTTACATACAACAATTTTTTTGTTGTTCAAGAATTGTTTAAAAAGTGTTTTTTTTTTGTTTTGTTTTTTTATCTCGAATTGGCTGAAGTGATCCAAGAATGCCACTGACATATCTGGTTTATGTTAAGTGGCTCTATTTCAATGTAATGCAGCAAAGAAAAATATGAAATATTTAAAAAGGCTGTTTAATCCCTAATAAGTGCATGATGTGCTTTCTTTCTCCAAAATAGTTTGAGTGCTGTTGCGTGAACTCTGCTGTAATGGTGTGTCCTAAAGTGACTAGAAGACCAATCGTACTGTAAGGGTATTACATGACCTTTGGTGTATACTTCATAAGCATGCTGTAATTGTTGACCAGAGGGGTTGTTTATTGGATAATGGGTTAGTCCAGCAATATTTATTGGCATAGAGTGGCGGGGTATTGGCGTGTAGTGTGCTGTAATTGTGTAATGTGGTTGCTGTGGTTGTGTATTGGTCGGACTGTTCATTGGCGTGTAATGGGATCATCCCTCTGTGCTGCTGGATATCATAAAACACCATCAGTGGAGGGAGTGGATGATGCACCGGGAGATGAGAGGCCTAATCCTCTCCCTTTGCTTTCTGCTGGAGGGGGAATTCTCTCCCTCCCTCCCTCTCTCTCTCTCTCCCTCTCTCTCTCTCTCTCTCTCTCTCTCTCTCTCTCTCTCTCTCTCTCTCTCTCTCTCTCTCTCTCTCTCTCTCTCTCTCTCTCTCTCTCTCTCTCTCTCTCTCTCTCTCTCTCTCTCTCTCCTCTCTCTCTCTCTCTCTCTCTCTCTCTCTCTCTCTCTCTCTCTCTCTCTCTCCCTGTATTATTATCCCATGCTTGGCGTCCTTCCCCTGCTTCTCCCAGTGCCAGCCAGTGGGTAGAAGAGGCAGCAGGGGAATTTAGAGTCTAAATATACTCACCATGGGTAAATATGTCCGCTCACACTGAGAGAGAGAGCAGAATAATCCTACAGGCCTGAGAGAGATTAGAGATTTCCATGTTTAATCCACTCTCCCCCTCCCGCAGGTTGGCTGTTAGCAAGTGGGTCCTCATGTTGTTCATTTTCCTGGCACATAATCAGGTCTTTTTTAAAGTTAGCCTCAACATTCAATATTTTCCAAATACAGCGAGAGGACAGGAGAAAAATGAAAACTGTTGTTGTCATGGCTCGCTCTTACTTCAGCCAACACATTGTGTACCTCAAATGAGAAGATTTTAATCGTGAACAAAGGTTGTGAAAGTCTAATGTCAAGTCAGTAAAGTGATTCTATTATATTAAGAGTTTATATTTAAATATATCAGTTAGGTTCCATTTGTTAACATTAGTTACCTACACACTGTAAACCCTAACGCTCAAAATAATTAATTGGTGTGAGTAGAGTCAACTCAAATTAAACAAATTAGTTCAAAAAAATGAACTTTTAT
This sequence comes from Romanogobio albipinnatus, assembly GCA_023566225.1. NCBI lineage: Eukaryota > Metazoa > Chordata > Actinopteri > Cypriniformes > Gobionidae > Romanogobio > Romanogobio albipinnatus. The sequence continues at coordinate 30,979,298 of CM042243.1, read as the reverse complement.
GAGTGTTTAGAACTTTCTTTTTCTTTTGAGTTCTCAAAACTGACACATTTTAAGTAATCTAAAATTGATTGCATTGTTTTGAGTTTTATGAACTTGTAGACTAACTTAAATTTAACCGAAACTGGGCTGGGATTTCTATTTCCCAGCATGCTTTGCCATGACACTCAAAAGGGACAGTAAATGCCAAAATGAAGTGTTATATTATGTTGGGGTTTTTTTGTGCAAGTTTAACGTTAAGTGGGAGTTTTAGTAGTTTAATGTTGTTATGCTAGGTTAGAAGAGTTTCTGTTATGTTTTTTTTTTTTGTTACCATCATTGTGGCAAGTGGAGCAAGAGCTTAGTTTGAGAACAGATGTTAAATGTATTATATTGCTGTCCTCATTCAGCAAGTGCTATGCTAATGCTACCAAAGCATTGTGTAACCAATTAGCAAGGTGGCATTTATTGAATTAGCTAGTTAAAGCTAGTCAAGTTTCCACTACTAAACAATTTTACATTATATTTTTAAGTTAAAGGGGTGGTAAAACACATTCTTTCGAAGGCTTGATTGTGTTTGTGGGGTACACTGTGTTCATGCTTCGTTTTTAAAAAATTGCATGATTTTTTCATATATTTTACCTTTATTCTACACTTCTCTGTCCCTCCTTGTAAAAATGGTCTGATGGTTTCCGGGTTGTATGAAGCCAGTCCCTCAAAATACGCAATGGGCTCAGATTGGTTAGCTGGCCCAGTGTGTTGTGATTCGCTAACCGCCTAGTGCACGTTTGTCGGAAACGTCACGGCCCTTACCTTTACCGGTAGCCTGTGCTTTGGGTAGTACAATGGCGTCAATAAAATCATACCAATTTGAGCCCGAATCAGACCCAGACAATTTTAGTGAAGATGATCGAGCAGAACCTGTTCAGTCCTCAAGAGTAAAGACTGTGGATCTATAGTGATCGCTCCTGAATGGCACTGTTACTTTTGTATTTTTAGAACGATTTGCCAAATATCTGGCGCAAGAACGAACACTAAACATTGGCTTTACTATAGTATCCAAATCAAACACAGAAGCATGTTTAGCATGCCTGTAGATAAACAATACATAAAAGCTCTAATCAAAGAATAATTTACACTAATGCCAAGTTCGCTGTTGAGATTTTAAAAAGTTTGTAACGTTAGGTGTTTGTCGGATAACGTTAAGTATGAATGAGCATTTAACAAACTGGTTTGCAGAGCCAAACAGCGTTGTCATCTGTGTACTTCCTTGCTACAACGTACAATTGACAATACAAACTATTACAGGAAAACACATTGACGAAAAATAAATCATGCTTACAGGTTGTGGCCCGTAAACAGCTTCTGTTTTTAAATCCATCTTTCAGGACAAGCCGTTGTGCGAATCCTGCATTGAACTCGTGAAGATTGCGGAGGCTTTCCTCTGTGAAATGTTCAGCGGGAGCCGCACGCTCCCGTCTCACACTGACAGTGTTTGTCTCACGCAGCTGAACCGCGGCTCGTGTATTGCAAATACAGACGAATATTGTCCATTATGTCACATTTTCCGGTCTTCTCCTCCGACCCCTGTCTGTCTCGTGCTTTGATTTATGATGGGCAGCATATATCTGCTGCAAATGCGACCGTGTTCCCCTCTCTCATACACCCATGCATATAACGTTGTATGTTAAACGCACTGCAACGCACCCCCGTCCCTAGGAAGGCTGAACAAAGTGGACCTGCAATCCGGATGAAAATAACAGCGTTTCATCGGCATTGTCAACAGCACTCCAGCCTACTAACTATACCACAACAACTATTCCCCGTGGCGATACAAAATGGCCTCGCCCCCCCCTATTTCATATTCTCGGAGGAGGGGTTTATGTACATTTTGGGGCTGGTGATGTCAGCAACCCTGGAGGAATGTGTAGTAGTCCCTAGCGGCCGTTTGCTGTAGTCCTTAGAAATTGATTTCTTTAAAAGCAAATATCTCCCTTTGCTTTAAACTTTGAACGTTGTAACTTTGCAGATGTTGTTTATGCTCAAACAGCAACATTACACACTAGCTAAAGTTAGAAAAGTGAAATCGTGGTTTACCACCCCTTTAAATGTATGATTTGGCTTACTCAAATACTTAAAGTTCAGAGCAATTAAAATGTATGATTAGAAAATAAAACTGCAAGTTCTGCTTTCTTAAACTTTACATTTCTTATCTTAAAAAATAGGCAACTTGTGTTTTTTTAATTTTGCCAACTTTTTACCAATTTAGAAAATGATAATTTCTACATTCACTAATACATGATTAAAAGTAAGACAAAAGTTGTTTATTATTCAATGCTAACATGAACTAACAATGAACAGTTGTATTTTTAACATTAACAAAGATTAATAAATACTGTAACAGTCATGGTTAGTTAATGCATTTGGACCTTATTATAAATATTAATAATAAGCTAATAATTAAAAAAAGAAAGAAATAATAAAACTAAGCTAAGCAAGTTAAAGAAAAATAAGCCAAGAACAGTAAAAAATACACGATTCCTGGAATTTTACAACATTGCAAATACAATACAACTTTTCCTGCAACTGTAAATATATGGATATGAAAGTATTAGATGCATTACAGTGAAAATTGTGCATCAGTCTGTGAAAAAAAAAAACAAATATGTGCAATGGCAGGTAAACAAATGTTCTTAGAAGTGTGACTTACTTTTTAAAAGCATATTTTATAATTAATTAATCGTTAGTTTGATAACAAAATTGCAGAGACTTATTATTTATTCCATTTGTCTATTTCTTTTAATACATAATATTGTTTTTATTTAGATTTGAATTATTTAGCATTGTTTCATATTTCAGGTTTAGTATATTTCACATTGTTGCCAAATTGCAGATTTTGCATTTACATTTTTGGCAGATTTAATTACTAATCTGGAATTTGAGGTCCCGCAGCACCCATTAAATCCTCAGTCCTGGAGTTGTAAATGTGTCTCGTATGATACGGCTGCAGTGCTCAGTATGCAGTCAGAGTCAAGACTCTGCGGTGGCTCCTCAGTCAAAAACAGCCGCCCCTGTTTTTATGCAGACCTTGATTAGTTTACTGTCGCCTGATTAGAAATTAATTAAAATGATGAAACAGACTCCAGAGGGGAGAGGTGGAGGGACGCTTTAAGGGGGGAGGGGGCTGATGACTTTCATACAGTCATTGTGCCTCAGTCCGAAGGGATGCACTGTGTGTGTGTGTGTGTGTGTGTGTGTGTGTGTGTGTGTGTGTGTGTGTGTGTGTGTGTGTGTGTGTGTGTGTGTGTGTGTGTGTGTGTGTGTGTGTGTGTGTATATGTATTTGTGAGCACAATAATCAGAATACCACTTATGGTTGTCGGAGTAAGGAAGAAGGCCGGTTATGCCGTGTGCGGTCCCTTCCCCCATCGCTTTGTGTTCTGTCTTCCTTTTCTCCACTCGTTTTCGACATTTCCTCACAGATACTTGGCTTTCGTCTCCCCATGTCTTCTCATTTCTCTATAAAGCCTCTTTCAGTTTGTCCAACTCTAATCAGTAATAGTTACATTTTAAATATACCATTTCAGTAGCTGTGGCTGCGTGCAACATGTTTGCAGGCTGAACTCCAGAAGCACCAAAACATGGGCAGAGATACAGCTAGACCTAGAGTTAATTATCAAAATTGCTGTAGACAAGCTCTCTAACATTATGTAATGATAAATACTGTGCCATATTAGGGCCTGATAACATCAATGTTGTGGATAGCAAGCAAATTGCCGCTCCATAAGCGGTTTATACAGCTGTTGCATTTCTGCATTTCACAGATGAATGAACCTGTAATTGGAGACTAATGAAGCCCGGAGGGGCTGTGTGGCACGGAGCGCTCACTTCGCTATTTATTTAACTGTGGACTCTTCAGATCAAAAGGCTCCTGTGTTTACCCCATGGCTCTGTGGATCATCTTTTCAATTTAGCCTGACAACCGCTGAACAGCAATCCCTCAGAGACAGACTCAATCTCAAATAGGTGAAGAGAGAGAGTGGTTAGAAGCGAGTGTGTATGTGTGTGTAGGAGAGAGAAAGGTGGAGGAGACAGCCGTAGTGGGTGGATGGAGACATGGAGAGTATTGTTTTATGACAGGAATTTATTTGATAGAAAAACACAGGATTTGTCTTGAATTGTCTTGAATATTGACATGCCTGTCATGATGTCAGATTCTTTATTGGTTCACTTGAGTGCTGCTGGGATTGGATTGACAATTCTCTCATCTGTTGCATGAAGTGACACTGACGTAGAAACCACTGGTTGCAAACATAACTCTCAGATATTGGTTGTAGGAGCGTCAACTTAATGTGTATGGCTGTTTAAAAGGATTGCTCACGGAAATATTTAAGTTGTGTCATCATTTACTCACTCTCTCGCATCAGTTTGATCTCTTTTTTCTGGAGAGCAATGTTTCAGCTGTTTATGTCCAGACAATTAAAGTCAATGTGGTTGCCAGAAATTCACCATCATTTCTTTTTTACAACGAGGGCTGTGCAATATTGAAGAAAAGTGCGATATGCAATACCTTGTTAAACAATGCGATATTCAATTTGCGATACGATATTGCTTTAAGTGTATAAAATATATTTAAATTATATTTAAAAATTATTAAGAAAAATTGAGAATGATTCCATATATGTGTTTCACATCCTTTCTGGGAAAAGAAAGCATCACCAGCAGTGTTTTAGCAACAATTAATGTCACAAATCTGACAATATAATTTTAACATCAATGTAAACAAACAAAACATGTAATGCCAATATTTAAATACCAAAAACTCTTTGACTTGGTAATATATAGTTATATCAACCTAAAACTTAACATCAAGAACATCCAGGTAAACAAACACACCTGGACTAGGGGTGGACGATTATTTTAATTTATCTTTGTTATTAAAAATATGAACTAAAAAACAGTAGTCTTCACATTATTTAAATATACACTGATACATAATAAAGCTACAAAGGTTATTTGGCCAAGAGCACTGAGTGATTTTCTCTTTTTCTTTTGTTGTTTGACAGACAGCGGCAGGTTTACTGTATTAGCAGGTTTTCAGTATTAGCAGGCTGTCACTTTAAGACCTAATGCACGGATCCTATTGACACTCATTTGGTTTCTTTCCCCAACTGATATTGTTCACTTAAAGCACAACCGACTGTGTTTACATGAATACTCGTCAAGACAGCCTTTTTGACATAACTGTGTGTGTATTTGACAGTTCGAGTGTGTGTGTAACAAGGCACGAAACAGAACTGAAGGGATCACACGCTTTCGGCTTGTGCGCATGTTTCTGTGTGTCAGACAGCGGACGGCGCGAGACTGCAAGGAGTTGTTTTTCGCAAGTTATTGCGTTTAATAACTCTTTTTAACGTCAAGCAAGTCACATAAGTAACAGTCGTGTGTCCAGTCTATTCTCTGCTATATGCGTCAACCTAAAACGTACACTTTCCACAATGTTAAAGTAGCCTATTAAATTCATTCAGATATTGCGTGCCCTTGCGATATGCATATTGGGATATGTACATTGGCGATATTTCGATAATTTCGCTATATTGTGCAGCCCTAATAATATACCTGAATTACCAAAATATGCTTTTTACCTTACTTATAATCGTCATAATATTACAGGTGGTATGACAGAAAGCAAAAAGATGAATCCGAGTTAATTGTCAAGACAAAATACCAATAAATAATGCAATACACTTTAACTACATAACATACAGTCAAACCAAAATTTATTCAGACACCTTCAACATTTTCTCACATTATCACAGCTTGTTCGCTATAGCTAGAAAAGGGTAATAAAATATGACAAGAAAGCGTTAAACTGTGTCAGAACAAATGAATCTTGATAATGTCAGATAACTTTGATAGAAAGGTATGTAATGGATTACAAATAAACCAATCAGCTGTCAGCTGTTAAATTTAAGTACACAATTAGATAATACCAATTTAGGTCAACCAATTTTGTTCAGTCTGTGGTGTAAAAGGTCACATTAGCAATTAAAGAAAAAAACACTTAAGCAAAACAAAGTGAATAATTTAGTTCTCTGTAGGAAGAAATTTTGGGTATAATATGTCACAGTTTACTTTATTTTGCTATCCTCACTTATAATTTACTGTAATGTCCTGCACTGCACCCACCTAGTAAAAAAATATATAAATGTATATATCTGGTGTCTGAATAATTTTTGGTTTGACTGAATATGTAACATAAAAACGTATATGAACACAGCAAAATGTAAGTTATGTTATGTAAAGTTATGTATACAGAGCCCAAATCATGGTTCTTGATTGCATCAGTAACATCAAGTTTGATGTTATTGACATGTCACCGTATTTGATTTGGACTCTCTATACATGTGGTCAATCTGTAATTTGATTTGATTTTGAACTGTTGTTCACTGAGAGTGAATAACAGTTAAATGTTCGATTATTATTATTCCACCTTTATGTCCTTTTGGAAGCTTGAAATGTTTGTACACCATTAACTTTCATTAAACTGACAAAAACAGATGAAACCTTGTTCAAAATATGTTATTTTATCCTCCACAGAAGAAAGAAAGTAAATGATGACGGATTGATGTTTATTTTTGTCTCTCTAATTTATCTCTTTAATGATGTCACATGGTGTGACACAAATTTAGATGGTGTTTTCCACTGTTTTGGGCAAATTTGGGGATGAGGAAGGGTGAAAGTGTTTGGGATGTGGCCAGTGGAAGTGTATACATTCACAGCTACACACACTTGTGTACACTATGAGCTGTTCCTGACGCATGGTGGTCTTTTTTCATGAGTGTGTAAAGCCTAATTGGAAAATGCTTTAAATAATTTCTAATTAGATGAAGTGTGGTTGTAATTGGTTTGGTAATCTCTGGATTAATTAGCAGTGATGTGCAATGTGTGTATACGTGTGTGTGTGTGTGCATGTGTGTGTGTGTGTGTGTGTGTGAATGGACGAATGAAGGGGTCTTGAAGGTTTCTTGCAGACCTCCAGCCACTCGAGGGCTTCTGTGGGAGCAGGAGGCCCCAGCAGAGGCATCTTTGTTTGTGTTGTTGTTCTGTGGGTGGCCCTGCTGCACAGAGAGAGACACATTTATTTCCCAGCATTAAACTGAGCCTATCAAAATGCCCCAAACCAAATCCTCTTGTCTCTACTTCCTCCAAACCACACTTTTGCTTAAAAAGTCCATCTGAAATCTGCTTCAATCTGAGATGGGAAATGGAGCATTTTAAGACCAATCCTCTCATCCTCTTCGATTTCTCTTCCGGTCTTCTCTTTTTTTGTCTTCTCCACTTCCCAGCACTTACTCTCATCCCTGATTCTCATTGCCAACCCCCCCCCCCCCCCCCTCTCTCGTTTTCCATTCCTTCTGCTCCTCCAAACTTGGTACTCTTGTACACAGTGCTAAGTGGCCACTCGTGCTATGGAAGGAGGAAATGAGGTGAGCTCTGGATCTCTAGACCTCCTCCCTCCTCTCATTACTCCATTCTTTCCTCACTAAGAAATTCAGGAGGAGAAGAAAAGGAGCGAGAGGCCTCTGGACACTTGTTGCCACAATGCTCTTATTTGAAATATTGCTTACAAGAATTGATTCAAGGTTATGCTGGAGCAGAGCATCCAGAATATTTCAGGAATTAATCCCAGGTTTTTTTTTTGCCTGATTTTCATTTAAATTCAAGTGGGCTACAGTTGTATATCTCTACATTCTCAGAAAAATAAGCTGTAACTAGGGTGTGACCTATTTGTACCTTTTTGAAAGGGTACCACCCCAGCAAATATACGTTTTTGCGTTATTTTTTATATTTATTTACATTTTCATACTGTTTTCTGTTCTGTAATGTAATTCTCTCAATCATAATTTTCAACTTCACAAACACATACACTCCCACACTGACTATCCTGTAATTTTCCATTTATATATGTAACCATACATTAATTATAGAGTACTTAATTACACCTCTTCTGAAGTGACATAGAGACTATGTATATCCTGAAGTCTAATTTTTGAAGATGTTTAGCTATGAATGTGACATACAAACAAATATATTCTGCCCAATTGTATAGAATAATATACTAGAATAAAAATGAAAGAAGCATTCCTGTTGCTCAAAGATTAAAGCATGGAACTAGCAATGCTAAGGTCTTGGGTTCGATCCTGAGGGAATGCATGTAACGTGAAAGTAAGCTATTTTCAGTGAATGTGCTTCCAATTCTAAAAAAATAGAAGAATAACAAAGTGCAGTAAACTGTAAAATTACATGTGCTACAAACCAGTGTGTTTGATCATGATTATAAATGTAAATAATATACTGTCTTATGTTTTTATACAGCTATAATAACTGGAAGCGGAGGACACCATGAAGCCTTTCACATTCATGTTAAAAAATGGCACCTGCTCCTACGTTAAAAATCAATTGAATGTGTGTTGCTTTAGATAGAAGTGTCTGCCAAATGCATTAATGTAATATGAAGTTGTCCCAAAATAACTGCCATGTTCTCAACCTCTATTCTTTGAAGCTGAAGTATGTCTTAAGGCATGTTTTGTCTCTTGCTCGGCTCACCTTAATCCTGACCTGTGTGCTTTATTCTAGATCCTAATGCATATAGGGTAAGGCTGCTCCCCTGGCCTTTTCCCTGACATTTATTGGGCCTGTGCAAGGACATGCCCTTTTCTCCATCTCCCCGGTTTCTCCCTGTTAATCGGGAGGGTGGATGGGGGGTATTGGGGGGGGGGGGGAGGGAGGGAGGGTGGTGGCGAAAAGCAGGCAGATAAGCCCATTGTTTGGCCTGACAATGTCCTGATGATACGGCCAGAGAGGATCGCTAGCCTGCGCCTCCCCTTTCAGAGCCCGCCTGCCACCAGAGAGAACTCATTACTACAGAGCAACCAGGTTAATTAGCTCACAGAGAAAAAAAAATGACAGAGAGAATGAGAGAAGGCAGACAGAAAGAAGGGGGGAGAGAGAGAGACCTCAGGGTATCTTAAAGAAAAATAGACTGACATCTGTATTTACTCCAGAATAAGTTTTTATAAACGGATTTCCTTCTGGCTGAAGGCTACTGACACGAATGGTCACCTGCTCCATTACAGGAAGCCGTGGATTATGGGTAATTTCTAAACCTTACTGTCTGTTTGCCATAGGCTGTTAACTTTCTTGTGGCCATGCATATAAAAATGTTTCAGTTCCAAAGTTATGTATGTCAGCAAATTTCATGAAACTAGTGCAGTTTAAAAACGGATCAACAGGGGGAGCTCTGCAACCCCACAACTCACAGCCCTGAGCAATAAATAACCCACAATCAGAGGTCATCCACATGCACTTTATTTTATATACTCTGTTATACACCGATGGTCCCTGTCTTTTTGTGTCTGTACGCTTACAGCGTTATGCGTGTTCATCAGGTGTATTTGGGAACACCTGAACTAAAGCTCCTGTAGTTCAATGACACTAAACACACCAAGGTCCAATTCAGGCAACTTAAAGAATAAGTGCCTTAAATGCACTGTAAGTCGCTTTGAATAATATGTCATTTGGTCAGTGTCTGGCAGTTGAATAACTGTAGAGGTTCGTTCAAAACATCTATGACTTTCTTTCTTCCGTAGAGCACAAAGGGATTTTTTTAAAGAATATCCTGGCCACTCTTTTCAATATAATGAAGTGAATGAGTACTGGAGCTTTCAAGGTCCAAAAAAAACAAAAAAGCATAAAAAAAAAATCTTAAAAGTGGCTTAAATGACTCGTGCTCTATATTCCAAGTCTACTGAAGCTGAACAGACTGAAATGTAAGTTGTTACAAAGTCAGGGTTGTGAATGATTTTTCTTTTGTTTACATTTTGGACGTTAGATGAATCCGTGAATCATTTGATTTAGTATACAAAACCAGTGTGAATGATTTGTTAATAAATCACATGTCCTTCGATGTCAACAAACTTAGTTCTTGCGAGATTCTAGCATAATCTCACTGGTGCGTCCTGCGACATAAACCATATGTTGAAATGCCAGTCTCTCGTGAATGTGCAAACGACAATTAGTGTTACACAAATGCATCACTTCACTTCAAAAGGCCTTTATTAAAGGTTTAGTTCACTTCAAAACGAAAATTTCCTGATAAGTTACTCACCCCCATGCCATCAAAGATGTTCATGTCTTTCTTTCTTCAGTGGAAAATAATTTTTTTTTTAGGAAAACATTTCAGGATTTTTCTCCACATAATGGATTTCAATGGCAACCAAAATATTGAAGGTCCAAATCAATGCAGTTTCAAAGGGCTTCAAAGGGCTCTGCACGATCCCAGCTGAGGAATAGGATCTTATCTAGCGAAACCATTGGCCATTAAAAAAAAAAAAGTATATACTTTTTAACCTAAATTGCTCATCTTGCGCTTCTTTGCAACACACCATGGATTGCGCAATCACGTCGGAAGGTCATGCTAGACGTAGGCAGAAGTACCTACCAATGGTTAGTGCTAGATAAGAACCTATTCCTCAGCTGGGATCGTGCAGAGCCCTCTAAAGCCCTTTGAAACTGCATTGATTTGGACCTTCAACATTTTGGTTGCCACATAAGTCCATTATGTGTAGAAAAATCCTCAAAAACGTAATTTCTTTTCGACTGAAGAAAGTAAGACACAAACATCTTGGATGAGATGAGGGTGAGTAAATTATCAGGAAGTTTTTATTTTAAAGTGAACTAATTCTACAAATGTTCAGCTGCATGGGTAAAGTGGCTTGGATGAAATGTTTACTTGTGGCTCGTCTTTACTGTATGCAGGTCTCCAAGTCTACATCAGTTATAAAAACTGAAAAGTTGAAAAACTGTGTTTGTGCATCTGTGTCCACTTTTTGACATTTCTGATAGTCAGCTTGATATCAGCCCGACTAAATATCTGTGTTTCTGCAGCACAACGGGCTTCGTTAGACTCTTGCCTTCATCAGTGTGCTCCATAATTTGGATCACAGGGGGTGAGACACCTTTCAGCCAAAACACTTTGGAGCCTACATTACAGTACATTACTGAAATAGGGCACAACAACAGGCACCTGTTCAAGTCCTCTATAATCTTCGTCAGATTGACTCTTACCTCCCTCTCTCCTATACAATGCCATGAAGATGAGAGAGATCTAGAGGCGTTTCCCCCCCCCCTTTCTATATCATTATCCAATCATTTCCCATGTGTCTGTGATCCTCCTGATGCAAACACATGCACTCTGCAGATGGAGAAATGATAGAGTTGAAGGCGCCGCTAAACTGCGCTCAGATGAGAGGTGTTCTGTCCATTTGCTAGAAGTGCTTGGTCAAAATGCTTTTAATATGATATTAAAAAGTCATATTTGAGGCGCTGTGAGAATTTAGACCTGTCAGGCAGAGGTTCTGCCTGAAGCACATAAATAAGACTAGAAATCGAATGTATTTTTGAATGTACACTTTTATGTACACTCTTAAAAAGTAAAGTTTCTTAACTGGCATCTATGGTTCGAAGAAGAACCTTTAACTTCGGTTACACTATATTTGAGGGTTCAATGCTCACTATTAACAAGTTGCTTATTAACATGCATATTACTAGGATATTGGCTGTTTATTAATTATAAAGCACATATTAATGTCTTATTCTGCATGACCTTATTCTACATCCTTACATTCACTTTGTTATTTGCACTACCGACTGTTTATTACAGTAACAACTGTTTACTTATGCATTTTGCACCACCATATCTTAACTGGAATATGCTCATTTGCACTGCCGACTGTATTTATAGTTACCATGTTTACATTTGCATTTTGCACCGTACTTCTAACTGTAATATGCAACCACTTTCCACTGCACTTTTACACTTTCTTTCGGATAGCTCTGTCCATAATTTATTGCACTACCTTAATCCACTGCTATATTCCTCATATTAGCCTAACATATTATTGTATACCTCTATCTGTAAAATTCTGTTCAAAGTAATAGCCATCTGTATATTATATTCATAGTACATATTCACCTGTACATTCTGTTTACATTCTGTTTATAGTAATAGCCATCTGTATATTTATATTTATTCACTGTATATATTCATCTGTAAATTCAGTTCTGTTTATAGTAATAACCATCTCTCTACTTATACATATTTATATATATTCAGTAAATTTTTATGCCCAGCACTTACGCAACCATTGTATATATCCTGCACTTGCTGCTATTGCACTTCTGGTTAGACCTAAACTGCATTTCGTTGCCTTGTACTTGTACTTGTGTAATGACAATAAAGTTGAATCTAATCTAATCTAATCTTAATCCAATACCTAACCTAACTATTGATAAGAGGAAAATTAGGAGTTTATTGAGGCAAAAGTCAGAGTTAATGTGTTCCCTATACTAACGTGTTACCTTAAATTCCATGGAACCTTACCACTGCACAAAAGGTTGGAAAATAAAGTTTCCATTAAATATTGGTCTTCATATTAAAAAGGTTCTTTTAAGAACTGTTCTTTGGGGAGCCCAAAATGGTTCTTCTATGGAATCACTCCAAAACCTGTAACCTTTATTTTTAAGAATGCATGGAACAGTTACATTGCAGAAAATGTTCTTTATTGTGTAAAACAAAGTTTTTTTCAGATGATTAAATTAAGAAAAAAAGGCTCTATTGGTTCTTCAATGGCATTGCTGCCATTTATAGTACGTGGTGTGAAGGTGTGAAAACCACCTTTTGGAACCTTAGTTTTTAAGAGTGTGCTTTGGGGTCATTTCTTCAGAAAGCAAATCAATGCTTGAGAATATCATGCTAAATTTAGAAAGGTTTCACAGTTCAGCCGTGTTATTGTTCTGTTACAGTGTTAGAGACAGGCAGCATGTGTGTCAAACTGTGAACATTATCTGCCTAGCACAGTATCAGAGCACAATCCCATCAGTAGGCTGGTGTAAGGGCCTGTTTAAACAGCTGATGGGAAATAATCCTCTCAAATCCTGCCCTTTGCAGTGTTTACAACCGTGCGTGCGAGTGTGTTTGTTGGTGCACGTGCCTGTAAATGAGGCTGTGTTTACCGGCTGCATCGCTGCTTTACCCCGGTTAAGTTACAGGTTTGATGGACTGATTTCACTTCTCCTTCCCCTCCCTACAGCCCTCCATCCATCCCACTCCCCCCTCCTCCTCCTCCTCCTTCTCCCCACCTCCCCTCCTGTCTCTTCATTCTCTCTTTTCTTTAGAAAGAGCGAGAGGAGATGAGTGGAGCAGAGCGAGAGAATCCACGGCCATTGTGTGTCAATCACAGTGTGTGTCATGGTCTCTCCCCTTTCTGGTGATTAGCTCTCTTAGAGCAGCTCCTCCGTATCTTCCTCAACAAATGCATCCAGTCTGCAGCCAGCCAGCGAGGCCTTGAGCATGAGCAGTACACACACACACACAATCCAATTACTCACCCTTTTTTGTCACACCCAGCTAACACCACACAACACACTAACCGTACTATAAATTACTATGTTACTGTGCAGTTCTCCCACCGTGACCACAGAATGGGTGAGATGTTACTGCAAGGAATATCAAGCAGTGTTACAGCTGATAATGTGTGCTTTAACACTCCCGGGGTCATTCAGAACTAGTAGCACAATCCACTGAGGAGCCAACTATATGAGAATATTTACAGATTGGCTGATGTTTGAGGTGATGGAGATGGTGAAATCCGTCTGTGGCTTCCGCCTTTGTGCGGTCTGTCAGAGAAACTTTTTGGTTGTGAACAGCTGAACATATCCTGGTCCACAGCAGGAAATCTCAAAACATAGGAGTTATCAAAAGTGCTCTGTTGTTTTGCTGTCATTCCTGTGGATGCGGTGAAAAAAAGTCCTTAGCAAGTATTCATCTTGTTTCAGAGTTGTGGTGCAATGAGATGCAGAGGAGTGTGTAAAATGGGAGTGATTCTTCCAAAGGTATAACCAGGCTTAAATGTGATTGCCTGTCCTGCAATCAGATCCATAAACTGGCAAATCACCTACTCAAATCATAATACTTGTAGACACCCGATCAGATTTGATGCGGTCAGTTTCGAGTTCACTAAACAGTACTTTGCAAATAAAAGTGAAGAAAGGTATATTTTAGCATTTGATAATGCAGCTCATCTTTCCTCCAGTGCCAAGGGCTGTTTGAATGAAAGACAACTGAAACAGACTGAAAGAGGTCAAGAACAGCTATTTTCTGTCAGTTCACAACATTTCTTTGTTCTTGAGCATATTCACCATCCTCTACACTCTAAAAAAAAAAAAGGTTCTATATAGCACCAAAAATGGTTCTTTGTCGTAATCATAGAGGAACCACTTTTGGTGCTATATAGCACCATATCTTAACATGTTCTGTATATGGTAGCGGTGTTATATAGCACCTTAGTTAGCGGTGCTATATTGCACCTTAGTCAAAGACTTCACCTTCACCGGTGAAGAACCTCTGAAGAACCACTGAAGCACCAAAATTGGTATAGCACTAAAAAAGGTTCCCACGAGCCAAGAACCATTTTTGGTGCCATATAGAACCTTTTTTTTTTAGAGTATACACTGCATTAAGAGAAGTACAATACAGTGAGAAAAGTGATTATCTGTTTATAATGTCTTATAATATTTTTGGAGCATTATTTTTATTTAGAAATCAAGAAAAACTGTTGTTTTCTTTTCAATAACAATCGTTTTAGGCTGTTGCTGAACTTTTCATTGTTGAGCGCAATTAAACACTGATGATCAATTCCTGTTTTCAGCTTTAGTGAGCATCAGCTTTGGCTGGTGTTTTTTTTAGGTTAAGAGCTGAAATCTATACTGTAATCATGACCTGGGGCTGAAATTCCCATGCCAGCTGTGGTGCCATCTTCCCAATAACAGAACAGCAGAAAATCTTCTTTTGTTCCCAGATGATCTGTATCATGCAGCAATGGGAGAAGATTATGAGTAGAACACAACATGGCACATGGAAAAAAGAATTCCGATGAATATTAGCATTTTTACTGCAGTTCAAAAAGAACAGAAATATGCATTTGATTTGGTCTTTTGAAGTTGAAGTTGCCATTTGCACTAATTGTTGAGCACATGAAGAGTTAAAAAAAATTTATCTAAAACTTTTAATTTAATTTTAATTACATTTAAAATTTTCCCATAATTAAAAAATAAATAAGAATAGTAGCCTAATAGTTTGTGATATTTGCTTGTTAATATTTATTCAAATAAACAACACATTTTTGTTTAAATCCATTTATCATTAAATCAAATATCCGGGTGACTGTTGCTGATTTATATATTTTTAAATAGTTTTAGTACCAAATGCATGTAAAGAAAATAGTTATTAAAAATTAAACCTTATTTTAAGCCCCCTTTAGTGTTTTAAAATAGTTTTGCTCTCCGATAATAATTTCTAAATCAGATCAAAATGAGCAAGTTCGAGCATTTCATTTTTCCCCGCTTCATTTCTGACTCCTGTATCTATTAAATTGAACCCCATAATTTGTATTAAATGGGTTCATGATTTAAATATTTTAGAGAAATGAAACGTGAGAACCTCCAAATACTCTCATGAGTGAGCACCTGGTAAAAGTGACCGCGCGCTCGAGGTAATGACAGGCACGCGGATAAGCGGGATCACGGGGCTCGCGCTTGCGGCGGGACGCTTGTGAGGGAGCGGCTGCTGCCGCCGCTGCTGACACGGGAAGATTAGCGGTGAGAAGCACTTTCAGTACACGCCGGTAATTTGGGTAATTTTATTGCAGGGTTTGTCTATCCTGAAATTACGGCGCCAGTGTCTTTGTGTGCGCTGTAATTTCCCTGTTTCCCTCGCCGTGATTGAAGTGAAATGGAGGCTACCGGCGCCCGTGTTTTCTCTCAGAGAATAGCTCCTGCCTCTCACAGTTTCCCCCTTTCCTCTTCTGCCTCTCCACCTCAATTCATTCACCTCTCATCTCTTTTCAAGTGAGAAATAGAGAGTGAGTGCAAGCGTGTTACTTCGGAGGAAACTGAGACAGAAAAGTGAACGCGAGAAAACGAAACGCGTTTCTTTTAAACGAACAGGCTATTTTATAAATTAAAAAAAGTTGTTTATTGCTGACTATTCATGTTAATGTATTACTTAATTGGTTATTTCTAAAATAGTTGTTATTGTCGGTAGTTTTGAGCTGAATCAGTGAAACAGCCTATATTTTTAATTTAGCAATCAACAAAATGGCAGTTTTAAGTCCCTTGTCTTTTACATTCATTTAAGTTACTGCTCTTTGGAGAACAGAGAGCAGTCTACGAAAGGGATCCATACCTTAATTGAAATGGCTATTACATTAAAATCACAACAAATTAGCAATGCTGATTGCAGACAAACATATTTTACAAACAGGTGTCTTATTGGGAGTGGCTAAAACATGGCATGTGTCAAACTTTGCTGGGGAAATGTGTCTTTAATTTCTATACTGTAGTAAAGAGCATCTTGCCACAGACTGTAGTGATATCCAGTAGAATATATTAGAAGAAAAAGCTCTAATCTAAATCTATATGTGCCTTAGGATCATACAACTGGTTCTAAAACAAAAATAAATAATTTAATATGCAAATTTCATAGATTTAATTACTTAAAATATACAAAATGCTGTCTTGGATAGCCGTTGTCTATTCTGATCACTTTTAAAGACTCGATCATCATGTTTACAATGTAGTGGACTGAATAGGCTTTTAAATATTTGTAATTTATTTTTATTAAGACAATGAGGTATAGGGTATGTTTGGTTTTTCTTTTAGATTTGTGCTAATTGATTTAGTGTCATTGTCTAATCTAGTTAAATATCACATGCCCGGCGGCTGAATACTGATGATTTGGCCATGATGTGAAGTCTGAGACCATGAATAGTGAAAGCATATGGCAGGTTCTCCTACAACAAATAATGGTATAGGCCTACATTTTGTCCTGATTGTGGCCAAACTGTTAAAGCCTGTTCAGGGTTTGAAAAGAGGTCTGTGACAAAATGCTCTGTTCTTTACCATGGAGACCCGGGTAGCACACTCTCCGTTTCTCTGGTAACCGAGGCCTTTCTCCGTGGTGACGGCAGTTGAGCTCCCAGGGAGAGACAAAGGAGCGACCAGCACTGGTAATTTCTTATCTGGAAAAAACCCCATTAGTGCCTGAGTTTAACTGGAGCCCACTCAAATGTAAGGAGAAATTATTGGCATGCAGCCCTGCTGATGGATAGGCGGAGGGATGGAGGGGCTTGTTAGGCCTCTCTCTCTCTCTGTGTGTGTGTGTGTGTGTGTGTGTGTGTGTGTGGGGGTGTGTGTGTGTGTGTGGGGGTGTCCTTGTCTTTTCCTTAGTTAAATCAAACACAAATGAAGCAAGTTGCAACTCTATAACAAACAAATAAATAGTTTTCACTAATTTTATTCTGTGTTATAAGGATAGTTTTTGTTACCATTTTAGACGGATGACAATTTGATAAACGGAAACTAAATATATTTCAGATGTGGATATTTTGGATGTAGTAAATGGTTTGAGGTTTTAAAATTAGTTATTTTCTTAATTTCTCAAGATCATCTAAATCTGTGTTTTCCCTACAAATAATCTAGATTATGAAGGAATGGAAAGTTTCATTTATTTGTGAACATTTCCAACAGGCTTCCCAAAAAGCTGTGATTAAGGAATAAGAGAGAATCAGAAAGAGGGATGAAGAGAAGTCAAGTGACCTTAGAAAAGAGCGATATTAACTTCTCTCCATATCCCTCCAGAAATCCAGTGACCCCTCTTGTTGAAATGGCACCGCCCCACCCCTCTCCCATAGCTGTGCACTGATGTGACATTTGACAGAATCGTTTGGAGAATATCTTTCTCGGTCTGGCTGCCATTCTCTCGTCTTTTTCTCTCCCTCTCTCTTCATCCGTCTTGCAAAATACACATTTTCAAAGGCAGAGTTGTATAAACCAACATAGGATCAAGTAGCCATTATTTCTTTTAAAAGGATGGAAGGGAGGCCGGCCAAAAAACATTTTCACTATCTTATTATAATTTTACTCCCACTTATTAATAGAGCTTTCTGAAGAGAGCAAGATCCTGTCTGTATGTCAAGAATACTCACTTGAAGTCCTCACTGTTTTGAAATATAACAGTTTATAAACCTGGAGTAAATTAAGCGCATTTAGTTTAGGTAAAATAAGGCTTAGGGTGAGGCACACAGCATGAGACTAAGGGAAAGTGTGTATTTTAGGTGCTGTAACTGGATACTTTTTGTCTTTATTTTTATTATACTTTATTTTTATGAATTATTTTGCGACATTAATACTACTATTTTTCCAGTGTCAAGGGAGCATTTGGGACCAGTTGACAGAACTGTTACTTATCATGTATAACATTTTACATTCAGTCTTGTAAATCCATTTTTATGTCTTGCAGACTTCAAACACTTGTTTTCACTGTTGAAATTTTATTGAAACTGTAAAATGGTGTGATAGTTTTGAAAGTATCAGTTTTGCATTGTATGCCATCATTTTGTGTTTTGGAAAAATTATTGTAGCTGTATAATTTCGAGCTTGTTGCAGTTTTTTTTTCTCTCTTTCTGTTAAGACAAATTGTGAATAAAATATTTTGTAAATAAAACTTAACATTAAATGAAAAAAAAAAAAAAGGTTATTCTTTTGTGGTGGAGCCAGTGAAAATGAAATGGAGTGTAGCATTTGACATTGTATTAAATGTCAATTGCTCCTTTTCAGATGAGAAAGATGGCATGTACTGCAAAACAACATTTATTTATTTTTATGCAGTGTATATATAGCAGGTATTGCTGGGGGTAATGGCTAAATGGTGCTGAAAACCCCTCTTCACCTCCCTCCCCATTTCCTCCACCTCCTCGCTGCCACCCCCAAATTTCCCAAAGTGTATCATTGCCCAGTCTTATCAAAGTCTCACAACCCCTCTCATTAATATGTAGTCCAGACTGCTGACTCCAATGCATCATTGTCTAGCTGTAGAAGGCGGGCTAATCACTCAGCTCCTATCAGCAGGCGGACAGAAGGCAAGCAATCATGTCTGTCAGCCAGCAGGGAATCATGGGAGATCAGGAGAGGTTAAACAAGGCTGACAGACGTGATAATGACGACGCGGTTATAAATTAAGATGTGACGACGATAAAGAGAAGAACTGGCCAGAAAAGAAAAAGAACAACCTTGCACCATCTCAAAGCCTAAGAGCTCTGTTTTGCTTTGTGTATGAGTTTGTTGCACCATCATCATTTTTGGTGGGGAACTGAATGAGGCCGTCCTGAATCGGGACAGTCATCTGATGATATGTCCAGCGAGTTTGTGCTATCTGACAGGAGTCTCCTCTCTGACAAGAGACGGAATTGGAATTAGCGAAGGAAGGCAGAGAAATAGACAGAGGGGCTAGGGAAAGAAAGGGTGCAGTAATATGCTGTAATGAGTCGGGGACCATTTCGATTGCCAGCAGTCCAGTCAAGCCGCTATCTTCCTCTTAGATATAGAGGCAGGCAGCTGCGACTTCTTCGTCTTCTTCCATATGGAGGAGATGGACTCTTATCTGATGGGAAGTTTTTCCAGTATATCTGTGTAATTCCAGATAAAGCGGATACAGAACTGACATTTTCCTTCTGTAGCGTGAGAGATTAGCATTGCAGGACCTTTAGTGAAAGCTGACAGGGAATTAGGAAAAGCCGGGGAAAAGTAATCCATCCTTTATTTTCTTTTGTTGCGTGATAGTCTGTTTGATCATAGCTGTGAGTACATGTGAGCTATATGAGATGCCTCTCTGTAATTGATAAGCTTCCTGAGGTACAACAGATTTTTCTCTGAGGATGATTACATCACTCAAAGCGCTGTAGCTCTCTATTCTCTCTCTCTCTCTCTCTCTCTCTCTCGCTCTCTCGCTCTTTATTTATGAAATCTCCATTGTGTTTGTGTCTCTGTTTGTCTTAGTGTGTCCGTTTATTTGTGAGTGTCAGAGGTTATTCCCATTTCCTGTACTTCAAACTCTGTCTCAACTGGGGTCAAAGGTTAAAGGGACAGCACTGTGTTTCACGCCCCTCTCATCCTCCATTTGACAGTAAGTACTCCCAGCTCGCTCTTCCGCACCACCACACCTCTCTCTCATACACACTACAACTGACATGAGCGCTCGGGCACTCAAATACACACACAAACAAACACGCATTGTTTGACCTATCGAAGAGGCCTTCTCAGGCTGAAATCCAAATAATTTGGCAGTTTCCAGCCGTTCCCCCCCTCTGGCGGAGATCTGTTTCACTTAAATATTTTCTTCTCTCTTTCCACATCAGTATAGCTTGAAAGTCTTGAAGTTATGCTGCTGTTTGAGCAGATTACAAGAAAAGAATGATCTCGGGAATGTAATTTTTTTTTTTTTCACCAGAGAGAGAAACGAAAAGGCATCTTGGAAAATGAAAATTGGTCAAACTCAATGTCCTTCTTCTAGTTATGTGATTTAATGAATTTTTGATTCTATTATGGCAATTGTGGGTGAGAGAGAAAAGGGATGGGTATATGTGTAGAGAGAGAGAGAGAGCGCTTATGGAGGCAGAGATATGCTGGTGTCGTTCATTTTTAAATTCCTGGTTAAGGCAGCAAATGTGGTCAAGACACTTAATTGCATTATTATGCAGGCCAAAAAACTGCATAATGTTAAAAACATCTAGATAGATTCAGCAGGAAATTACAAATGGAAAGAGTCCAGAAGCCTCCCACAATAAAGGCTTTCCTTCCTGCGAGAGCTCTGAATAAAAATCATATATACACAAATGTAAATTCATTGCGCACCAACTCCTCCGTCAATCTTATTCTTGCTATAGTGTATACATTTTGTAATAACATTAGCAGTTTTTTTCTCCATTGATGCAACAGACTAAGATATATGAAATGCCTTTGGCTTGTAATGTGGGACAAGTGCCTCCCATCTATTCACAACAACTAAACTGAAAGGTAAGGACAGTACAAGGCTTTGCCAACTTCAATTCCACAAATTCTTCGTCTTCAATCTGAAATGTCAAAGATTTTAGAAATGTTGTTTATTTATATTTGTTTGAGCAGGAATGCGCATGTCCTTAACTTTGTGCTTACCCAGAAATTGTAGAGACTTATTTGATTACACTTTTTATTTGGTGTTCCTGCTCATTATGTATTTATATAATAACTGTCAACACCAACTGGCTTTTACAATTTACTTGAAAGACCATGAATATATTTTAAATTGCACTGCTTCACACTGCTCTTCAGTAATTTTATGTGAATGCAGTTTATTTTAAATAATATTTAACGTAATTTAAATACTTTGAAAATTGATCATGAAGTAAATTCTTTAATTAAATCCATATTAAGTCAATCAATTGAGTAATAGTATACTCTCATAGCCGTTGCAACCTTTTTGTTCATACGTAGAAATTAATTAGCAGTTTTAGAAACTCAAAATGTCTTTTCTGGTTCACTGCGTCGATCAGCCCAGGCCTTGCTTAATGGAAGAGTTATCTATAAATTGGAATGTCAACTAAGCATCTTTATTGCAGTAATGATTTTAGCACAATAGAGATTATTAATTGAATATAATTGAGTGCATATATTAAGTATTAACTAAGAAGTGTATATTGGTATATACAGCAATGTGAAGTTGATTTCTCCTGCCAAGCAAATCTGTCCTGTTTTGGGTAAGGATTATTGATACTGAGTTGGCGAATGGTACTTGTGCTCTTTTTGTAAACACTGGCAGAGGCTACATCTGAAACCAATTTGAGCTAGATAGTAAATATGTGGTGTGACAGGCCAGGGTCCATAGCTATTGTAGATTCAGATCTAAATTGAAACAAAAGTCTCACATTTTGGAAGCTACTTTTTTATTGAGTAACAGTTGACTGTTTAGTGAATCTTTTTATTTAAGGTGGCTATTCAGATTTTGTTAGCAGTATCTCAACCCCGTTTGCAGACAACAAAGCAGGGAAGATGGATGTGATTGAGGTTAAACCTAGATCATCTACACTCTAAAAAAAATGGTTCTTTGGCTCGTAATCAAAGGGGAACCACTTTAAGTGCTGTATAGCACCAAATCTCTGTGCTTCAGTGGTTTTTCAACAGTTCTTCATCGGTTCTTTGGGATGACTTAGGTGCTATAAAGCACCGCTACCATATACAGAACCTGTTAAGATATGGTGCTATATAGCACCAAAAGTGGTTCCCCTATGATTACGAGCCAAGAACCACTTTTAGTGCCATATAGCACCTTTATTTAATTTTTTTGAGTGTAGGCTTCCATGAAGGTGAAGCCCACCAGGCATATTGGAGTGTGGAACCTGAATACTAAATGAGCACATTTTGTTATTATATATCTCAGAAGTTCAGAAAAAGCTTATCATGTGATAAATGTCTCAGGCAGATTAATAACCCAATGTCACATCTCTGGTTTGAAATGTAAATGTAAAATTGTTTTGGAGACAGGTAAATGATCTCCTTGGAATATAGAGGAGGTTTGTGCTAATGCAGCAGCCTTGGCAAGCGACATGCTGTTTTTTTTTTTTTTTTTTTACTGTTTGGAGATTGGGAAAGGTCATTGAAAGGTGGATTTTTTTTTTGTCATTGTCAGCAATGGTTGAGGATCTCATTGATCTGAGTGTAGCATTGGTAGATTTGATTACTGTAAATTATCTGCTCTATTTTTAAAGCATCTTCCAGATATCCGAGTGCAATATAAATGTACAGTTGGCATGTCAAGTTATTTTTACAAAGCCTAGCTGATACTAACTTCCCACCTGCTCCTCATTATATTTTATGTCCTCTGAACCTGTTTAATTGAATATCAATAAACCCTGAACCTGTTAGTAACTGTTACCAGAATCATATCTGACATTGAAACGTTAGAGAGATAAACTTGTTTACACAGCGCAAATTGTGCTGGAATTTTGGTTTCACTCCGTCACGTAATGGTATTAACACCCTCAACAGATGACATTTTCCAATACTTTCCAGAGCGTAGCTTTAGACAGTCAATCTGATATGTCCTTAAAGGATGAAAGCAGTGAGAGTACAGATGAATCTGGTTAATTAAGCCTCATGCTATCTCTGAGCGCAGTACAGTTAACCCTTGTGGCGCTATTGATGAGCAAGGTCTATTATTGACTATTGATTGGATGTTATTCCAATCGGGGTAATTACGACCCTAAATCCTGCGTGGGGGGATCAATGATCTGGGTTTCAATGCATCAAACATCACTGTCTGTGCTGGTTTAAGTCTCAGCAGTAGGAGTGACAGATGTCCTGTCCGCTCTAAGACTCCCGTAATCAAATTGATTGTTTCGGTTACATACGGTGAAACAACAAGAGGCAAAGGTGAATGTATCCAGACTCAGTGAGCAGATAGAATAAGCTGTCAGACCTAATCCTATAAACCTGGTCTCTAGACACAGTGTATCAGAGCCAGCACCTGGGGAACTGGCCAATAGACCGCCAGTCAATAAGTACGCTTGAGGTTAATCATAATTTGAATGCATGAGAAGCTCTTGAAAATCGGAGGAGTAAAAAACACAGCAAAGCATATATAACATTTATATTTACATCTTCAAATACTGTCGCTAGAAGAATAAGAAGAACTTAACACAGTAAATGCTGTACAGGTGCTGGTCATATAATTCGAATATCATCAAAAAGTTTATTTATTTCACTAATTCCATTCAAAAAGTGAAACTTGTATATTATATTCATTCATTACACACAGACTGATATATTTCAAATGTTTATTTCTTTTAATTTTGATTATTATAACTGACAACTTAGGGAAATCCCAAATTCAGTATCTCAGAAAATTTGAATATTGTGAAAAGGTTCAATATTGAAGACACCTGGTGCCACACTCTAATCAGCTAATTAACTCAAAACACCTGCAAAGGCCTTTAATGGTCTCTCAGTCTAGTTCTGTAGGCTACACAATCATGGGGAAGACTACTGACTTGACAGTTGTCCAAAAGACGACAATTGACACCTTGCACAAGGAGGGCAAGACACAAAAGATCATTGCAAAAGAGACTGGCTGTTCACAGAGCTCTATGTCTAAGCACATTAATAGAGAGGCGAAGGGAAGGAAAAGATGTGGTAGATAAAGTGTACAAGCAATAGGGATAACCGCACCCTGGAGAGGATTGTGAAACCAAAACCCATTCAAAAATGTGGGGGAGATTCACAAAGAGTGGACTGGAGCTGGAGTCAGTGCTTCAAAAACCACTACGCACAGACGTATGCAAGACATGGGTTTCAGCTGTCGCATTCCTTGTGTCAAGCCACTCTTGAACAACAGACAGCGTCAGAAATGTCTCGCCTGTGCTAAAGACAAAAAGGAAAAAAAGTGGTCTAAAGTTATGTTCTCTGATGAAAGTACATTTTGCATTTCCTTTGGAAATCAGGGTCCCAGAGTCTGGCAAACAATCCACGTTGCTTGAGGTCCAGTATAAAGTTTCCACAGTCAGTGATGGTTTGGGGTGCCATGTCATCTGCTGGTGTTGGTCCGCTGTATTTTCTGAGGTCCAAGGTCAACACAGCCGTATACCAGGAAGTTTTAGAGCACTTCATGCTTCCTGCTGCTGACCAACTTTATGGAGATGCAGATTTCATTTTCCAACAGGACTTGGCACCTGTACACAGTGCCAAAGCAACCAGTACCTGGTTTAAGGACCATATTATCCTTGTTCTTAATTGGCCAGCAAACTCGCCTGACCTTAACTCCATAGAAAATCTATGAGGTATTGTGAAGAGGAAGATGCGATATGTCAGACCCAACAATGCAGAAGAGCTGAAGGCCACTATCAGAGCAACCTGGGCTCTCATAACACCTGAGCAGTGCCACAGACTGATCGACTCCATGCCACGCCGCATTGCTGCTGTAATTCAGGCAAAAGGAGCCCCAATTAAGTATTGAGTGCTGTACATGCTCATACTTTTCATCTTCATACTTTTCAGTTGGCCAAGATTTCTAAAAATCCTTTCTTTGTTTTGGTCTTAAGTAATATTCTAATTTTCTGAGATACTGAATTTGGGATTTTCCTTAGTTGTCAGTTATAATAATCAAAATGAAAAGAAATAAACATTTTAAATATATCAGTCTGTGTGTAATGAATGAATATAATATACAAGTTTCACTTTTTGAATGGAATTAGTGAAATAAATAAACTTTTTGATGATATTCTAATTATATGACCAGCACCTGTATGTCTGAAACACTTTCCTGTGACCTTACTGTTATGCACTTTATTTTATGCTCATATGTACTTGTCATGTGGTTTGTGCAGAAAGAGGTAGATGTTGAACAGCTGCTAGAAAAAATGCAAACGATGAAGGGCAAAGAAAGGGCTGAAAATGGTGTAATGGATTGAATATGGTACATACGTTCATGTAAGAGAGGGAGGGTGAAAGAGGGAATGAGGAGGGGGTGCAAATTTGAAAGAGGTCTGACAGAGGCACCCCATCAGCAGCCCCAGGTGTCAGTTGGTGAAAAGGCGAAGATTCAAATTAGAAAAATTAATAACAGTGTGCTAGATGGGGAAGGAAAAAAACACATATTTTGGAATACAGCTGTGACAAGACCAGAGGAATTAGTCCAATTTAAAGTGGTAATTGCTCTGCTAATTCCTCTGCTAATTTCTTCTTCAATTTAACTAAGGATGATAGCATAAAAGCTGGAGACTCGAGTTTAACCCTTTCAGAGGACCTCTCTTTCTCTCCTTCACACACACACTCTTTGACAAATCCTTAAAATCTATTTTCTGATCCTTAATCTTCCTTATTATTATTCTTCCTTGACTCTCTTTTAACCCCTAATTTGCTTGTTAAATCTGAAGCAAATTGATATGCAAAAAAAAAAAAAGAAAAGAAAAAAGCAGTGTGCAATATTGTGATGATAAAACCCAGAACACAGAGAGAACATTCATACAAAGCAAGAAGTGTTTGTGTCCGTGAGGGAGAACAATCTTTTGTTATCCTTCAACTCTCAATGTTACTTTTCTGAATATCTTAATTTTCTGTTCCGAATTGAATATCCTAATAACGGCTTGAACAGTATAATCTTGAATTTGTTAAATCTATAAGACATGTAGGTTTTAAATGCATTTTCCCCATGACCTTTTGGTACTGTACAGAATTTTCAATTTTTGGTGGTGATTTTTTATTTTTTATTTTTTTAATTCATTGCCGGATCTCGGCGTTTGAAATATGGCTATTTTTTTGTATTTTTAATGTGTGGAAAAACCTTACCTTTTGCTTTGATTCATAACTCTAAACCTAGATGTAGTTTGTGATTTTGTTTGACCTTGTTGTGAAGTTTTCATCCTGTGACTGATGGCTTTCTGATCGGTCTTACAAAACTCTAATTGGTCGGAAAGGCTGATATGTATTGAATTTGTTTCTCATCAAGTGCTTGTGTTGCTGGGATATGACAAGGAAACAATCAGTAATACTACAATGGGATACAATGGCTTGTCTTTATGGAAACACTAAATTTGATTAAGGGTAAGCATCATCAGTTTGATTTCACATTCATCTCAATGTATAGACTTTAAATTTGAATCTTTGAATGATTATTAAATGATAAAATCCATGAATGTGTTGTGCGCAAAATAATCTAAAGGAGAGAATCGAACAAATGTAGCACTTTCTTCTATATGTCAGTCCCATTTATCCTATTGCTGTCAGAGATTGAGATAAGTGTTTGCAAGACCAGAGGAAACGACTCTTGACATGGTTCTGTATGAGTTCAGTCAGTCACTTTAATTCCCATCTGTCATGGTTAGTTTCACAGTTGTCATCTGTTTTGCTGCTGCCCGGCGGTCTCATTGTAACCTTTAACCTGAATACATTCTAGCTAAATCACATTAGCAGCCCCAGTGTTCTTTAGCTTCCCTTTGAACCAGTTGAGTAAGACATCTGTCCTGTTGTGTTCTAGCTCAACGCCCTCACTTGTTTCCTCATGCTCCCTGTGTTATCTGATTTTATGCTTATTAGGTGTCAGTGCGAGAGGCCGGGAGCTAACGGCCAAAGTTCAGCTCTGTCTGAAAAAACGGCGAGCGAAATAAGATTTCAGTTGTCGCATTTCAAATGAGAGCGATTTGTTCGTCCCCATCAGCGTGACACGGCCTTTCTCTTCGACTTTATCAGTTACAAATGTCAGCGAGGAAACAACGGACCTGATTCCTGCATGGCTAATTGTTGGGCCTTAATTAGCCTTGCAGAACAAGGTGTGCAGCTGAAGAGCTTTCCATTCAGAGCTTTCAGAGCCCGTGATGCAGCGAGTGCCTAACAGCAGATGCAAATCTAAAGAACATGCGATTCCTATTCAGGTGCATCTCTCAGAGGAGTGAGGGGTGGGTTGTGGGTAATGGGACAAAAGTGTGCATAAGTGTTATAGGGGAAAAAATAATAATGTCCTCAAATGTTTTTGTCACATTGTGTTCCTGTCTTAAATCGAGGTTGTTAGGACCTATTTAAAGCCCCTTATGCTCATAGTTCCATTAATGGTATGGTTTATATATATATATGTATGTATGTATGTATGTATGTGTGTGTGTATGTATGTATGTGTGTGTGTGTATGTATGTGTGTATGTATGTGTGTATGTATATGTGTGTGTATATATATATATATATATATATATATATATATATATATATATATATATATATATATATATATATATATATACACTCACCTAAAGGATTATTAGTAACACCTGTTCAATTTCTCATTAATGCAGTTATCTAATCAACCAATCACATGGCAGTTGCTTCAATGCATTTAGGGGTGTGGTCCTGGTCAAGACAATCTCCTGAACTCCAAACTGAATGTCAGAATGGGAAAGAAAGGTGATTTAAGCAATTTTGAGCGTGGCATGGTTGTTGGTGCCAGACGGGCCGGTCTGAGTACTTCACAATCTGCTCATTTACTGGGATTTTCACGCACAACCATTTCTAGGGTTTACAAAGAATGGTGTGAAAAGGGAAAAACATCCAGTATGCGGCAGTCCTGTGGGCGAAAATGCCTTGTTGTCTTGGGCGTTGATGCTAGAGGTCAGAGGAGAATGGGCCGACTGATTCAAGCTGATAGAAGAGCAACTTTGACTGAAATAACCACTCGTTACAACCGAGGTATGCAGCAAAGCATTTGTGAAGCCACAACACACACAACCTTGAGGCGGATGGGCTACAACAGCAGAAGACCCCACCGGGTACCACTCATTTCCACTACAAATAGGAAAAAGAGGCTACAATTTGCACAAGCTCACCAAAATTGGACAGTTGAAGAATGTTGCCTGGTCTGATGAGTCTCGATTTCTGTTGAGACATTCAGATGGTAGAGTCAGAATTTGACGTAAACAGAATGAGAACATGGATCCATCATGCCTTGTTACCACTGTGCAGGCTGGTGGTGGTGGTGTAATGGTGTGGGGGATGTTTTCTTGGCACACTTTAGGCCCCTTAGTGCCAATTGGGCATTGTTTAAATGCCACAGCCTACCTGAGCATTGTTTCTGACCATGTCCATCCCTTTATGACCACCATGTACCCATCCTCTGAGGGCTACTTCCAGCAGGATAATGCACCATGTCACAAAGCTCGAATCATTTCAAATTGGTTTCTTGAACATGACAATGAGTTCCCTGTACTAAAATGGCCCCGACAGTCACCAGATCTCAACCCAATAGAGCATCTTTGGGATGTGGTGGAACGGGAGCTTCGTGCCCTGGATGTGCATCCCACAAATCTCCATCAACTGCAAGATGCTATCCTATCAATATGGGCCAACATTTCTAAAGAATGCTTTCAGCACCTTGTTGAATCAATGCCACATAGAATTAAGGCAGTTCTGACGGTGAAAGGGTCAAACACAGTATTAGTATGGTGTTCCTAATAATCCTTTAGGTGAGTGTATTTTATATATATATATATATAGAGACCTAATTTCTATTGCATTGTAAATCACCCCACAGCGGAGGGGTATATACATATACTTATGTATGTATGTATATGTATATACCCCTCCACTGTGGGGTGATTTACAATACAATAGAAATTAGGTCTCTATTTTATGTGGCCACAATCAGAAATGACCACTTTTTGAGTGATAGAGCCTCATCTTTTGCTCTCCAAAGTCATTTATGAATAAAACCCCATTGAGAAAGCATTTAATTCACATTAAGTTCTATCGGTTTACATTTGTAAGTGTATAATAAACTGCAAAATGTAGATACCTTTTCATGTGTCACCGCAGATCTGTTGTCAGCCAGAAAAATAACACAGGCAGCACACACATACTGTACATACACACACACACACAATGGTGCGTCAATGCACGGTCTCTGCTCTTCTGCATAGCTGGATGGCAGCTCTATTTGGTGTGGCCTGTGGTGCATGGCAATTTTGTACTGCGTTACAGTCAATACTGATGTCTCCATCTGAAATAAACATTGTCATTAACGGTATTCACAATGGATTAAATTACCTCAAGCTTCTCTATAGAAGAGCTCAGCACAGCGTCTTATTGTGTAGGTAACAATGGCTGAGAGATGTGCGCGCCCAGCGTTTATCACTGCACCGCTGACCTGTAGAATAAGGCCGGGTCTCCATTCTAACGTATGGCAGAGTTTGTGCTGCTACGTGATTATGTGCTTGCCGTAAGCAAGTTTGCGCCTCGGGCCTTGAAGACAAAGGAGCTGCTCGTGTATTCTCATCTAGATCGATAATACGCAAGGGTATGTCATACATTGGCGAGCCGAGCAGACGGAGGCCTCACCTGTTCGAGGACATGTCAATGTATTTCAGTAGAGCATGAGAACATAATTCTTCATTTTGGACTCTGGAGGGACCTGTGGCAGCAGACTGAAGCTGTGGCATTCTCAGTCCATCCGAGACTATTCCCTTGCACAATGGTGCAGTGGTGCATATTCCACTCAAGGCCAGGGCACCGAACTCATTATGGGGTCACAACGCCGTATAATGGAAGTTTAGTCAAGGCCATATGAGTGAGAGAGTGTGTGGGTTGAAACCGTCAACCTGAGGACACACACAGACGCAGCCCTTCGTTCACTCTTCATGAGACTGAACCCAAGGACAGCCGCCATTCAAACTCCGCTCAGAATTCACATTCAAACTGCCAGAGCTCTCAATTAGTGTTTAGCTCATGAGAGCCACCTTGAGCTAGCATGAGAGGAGAGGTGGGTTTCAATATGGCCCGGCTGCACAATAAACGGGTGAAAGTGGGGGGTGATGGTGTTGAGGCACAGCAGAGGTGGGCTCATGCATATCCCGTTCGTGTTTTCTTTTTCTTTGTTTACTTCTTGGTTCACTCTTTTTTTCATTAATGACATCAAGTCCCAACAAAGCTCTTAAAACAAAATAATTATTTTATGGCATTTTCATATTTCATTTGTTGTTCATCAAAGCATTTTACAAATATGCTTAATCTGATACTAATACTACTACTTTTTTCTTGTAGTCTATGTTGCCCAGGCATTTTTGTTACAGACCAATCAGGCAGACTCATTAGGGGCATTTCGAAACAAAATGTCTCCATATATTAGTACTCTTATTTATACTATTATGGATCTATATTAATTATCCTTCACTGCAGTAAAGAGTCGATCACAAGCTACACACGCAATAAAGAGCTACTGACAAATTATAGAAGGCATTTGCAAGTTTTCAATGGATTGTAGGAAATCTCTAGCCTGGTCCTACCAGACTCTCGTACGTTTAATTTGTACAGAGAGTCTGGCTACTCTCCATTGATAAGCATTAACTTCCTTGAAGGCGGGAACTGTGTTGAAGTTTGAAACTATTGGATCTGTCCAAAGCCCCTCTGGATTTGCCATAACAAATCGCTAACGTTTAGTCGTGATGTATGTCATCTCAAACTAGCGCACTACATCAACGTCATTGTTCTCAGCCACTCCCTCTGTTCGCTGATTGGACCGGTAAAAATTTGACCGGAGAAAACCAGAGAATATACCGCAATCCCAGACGGAGTACTGAAGGAAAATGAAAATTGAGCGGAAGTACGTAGGAGGGCGGAGCCAGGCTAGGAAATATCCACATGGTCTAGCACTTTTTTTTCCTGACTATATTTCCCATTACTATTTTGGTGTGAGAAACTGCTGCAAATGCTTCAGTGCATAAATTAACAGTTACATTTTTAACAACACATTTGACCTATTAGATCAAAAGAGTGATTAATTTGATCCGGCATCACTAGTTCTTAAACGGCTGATAGAAAACACATGACATGATTACTGAAATATTAAAGAAATGATTCTCGATAGTCTCCATTTACACATAAACATTTGTTTAAATGGATCCAGTGAAGCGATCAAGTCTTTTCGTAAACACCAAGTTAGAAATGGGATGAACAGAAATGCAAATTCATATTATTCTGGATATCGTACAGCATTATCATTAATTTCTATTAAATTGGCCATTATTACAGCTATTATTATTATAATTGCAATAATTTACAACTAAAAACTATTGTGAGTTACCAAGAATCATAAATTATGGGAAAATCATAATTTTCCTGACCCAACAGTGAATGTTATTTATTAATAATGAATAATTATTTATTTATTTATTACAAATTAAATCCAATTATTTCATTATTTCTTTCTTACAGGTACCTCTGGTTGGGAATGCTTAGTCAAGCTACAGTCCTTATCTGTTATACATGGCATAATGCATAATCAAATATTTTTGAAGCATTAAATACACATGACACGTCTTTCAGAGCAAGTGCAAAATGCGAAGCCCAATTGTAGTACAATTTTAAACTACTGGTGAAGCCGAGCTACAAATCACGTTATCTTGGTCTGTTAGTCTGAAAAACCAGACTGGTATAATTTCAGTCATATGAAAGCGTTTACATGACATTTTAAGATATTGTTTTAGTTCAAATGAAGTCAAACTTTTAAAGTGCATGTAAATGTACTGGATGGTGTAGTCAACATAATTTTTTGTCAGAAACTAGTAGGGCTGCTAATAATAATGAAGAGAGATACAACTGAAAAATGTAAAATCTCTTTAAAGAGTAATGCAGTAGAGATCCTTCATGTGGCTTCTTCCATTTTTATACATGTACTGTAACTCAGCAGCTCCCTACACCCTCCTTTTTTAAACTCTAAATTAAAGGTATAGGGAAAAGCCAGGCCTTTCATCTTTCTGCATTCATTTGTGTGTGTGTGTGTGTGTGTGTGTGTGTGTGTGTGTGTGTGTGTGTGTATATGTGTGTGTCAAGGAACCGATAAACGACAACTAATAAGCAGGCCTCTTGCTCCCTCCACCTCAAGCAAAAGGACCTTACAGCTCTTCCCTTACTCTCTCTATATCTCTCTCTCTCTGTCTCTCACTCACCCGCTCTCTCTAACACCTGGCAAATATTATTCATGGCTACAAGGGCAGCATTTTTGAAAGGAGCAGTTCAAAGGCTTTGCCGCTGAGAGCAAAGTGAAGGTGTTTTTGAAAGACTGGAGTGCACTTTTACGCGTGCTGCAGAGCACAGGGCCATTTCCACAGATGAAATGGTGGAGGGGGGCGGTCGGGCGATTTGCGTCCGCACGTTTGAGTGTCGCGGTATGGACGATGGCCATGTAATAATAATATGGAGCTGAGGAGACAAAAGGATGTTATAATTTGTTTTCAGGAGCTTAAGCAGTTTAACTGTAAGTGCTTAGATACGCTCCGGGCAGCCCAGCTCAGCAAGAAAAAAGAAAAAGTGCATTGTTCCCCTCGCCGTTCGGGATTGTGACCAGGACGGCTTGGAAGTGAAACCAATCCTGCTTGGGGTTAACGAGCCAACAGCCCGCTGCTCATCAGGCCAGCTAATGAGTTCTCTCATGCAGCCCTATCACATGACCTCTAGGGTCACATGACCCATCAAGCCCTGTCTGCCTTTCCCTGAATCAACTGAATATTTCATTTAGCTGCAGATTAACACCAATCAATTAGTCATCAGAGCACGGGCCAGAATCAGTCACCTAGAATACCACACTCATAAAGAAGTTCAGGGATGAAACCTGCAGTCTGCCCTACAACGTGACTGTCACTGCCCTCTGTGTGATATTAGCCACAATGATGAACCGGCAGTCTGTAAGGTCTTACATTGAGATGAGTTTGCACTAGGGGCTTAGTACCTAGTTAATTTGTAACTCCGTACTATGTTTAGATTTCACCATTCGTTTTTAAGGTAAGACGTAGCTGGTAGGTCATAAGTTGTCCAGAAGCAAATGTGTAGTGTCACAATGACATCTGTCATATCTATCCAATAAGCAGTCTTCAAACTTGTAAACTTTTGCTGAATAGCAATGCCTTTAAGGTAACACTTTACAATAAGGTTAATTAGTTAACATGAACTAATAATTAACTGCACTTTATCTTTGTTAATGTTAATTTCAACATTTACTAATGCGTTATTAAAATCTTGTTAACATTAGTTAATGCACTGTGAACTAACATGAACAAACCATGAACAGCTGGATTTTTATTAACTAACGTTAACAAACATTAACTAATGCTGAACAGAAATGTTGTTCATGGTTAGTTCGTGTTAACTAATGCATTAACTAATGTTAACTAATACAACCTTATTGTAAAGTGTTACCGCGTTTAAGTTTCTAATGGTTGTAGTTTTGCCACATTTAACCGTCAACCGTAATAATTTCCATTAAAATATAATGCATGAATAATGATGAAATATAGTATAGCTAGCTATATATAAATTTGGTAACACTTTACAATAAGGTTTAGTTTGTATAGTTAACTGCATTAGTTAACATGAACTAACAATGATCATTACTTCTACAATATTTAATCATCTTAAAGTTGTTCTTAAATCTGTTAACATTACTTAATGCTCTATGAACTAACATGAACAATGAACCATTGTATTTTATTAACTAACATTAACAAAGATTAATAAATGCATACATGAATATACTCATAGTTAGCTAATTGTTAACAAATGAGACCTAAAGTGTTACCATACATTTTATTTGTCTAAATAGTGTAAGTAGATTTTTTTTTTCTAAGGCATGTTTATGAAATCTACTTAAATGCCCTAATTGAAGGCCTAATTCTGGCTTGGTCTATTCGCTGTTTGTGAAAAAGTCAATTTTATTTAAAAAAAATTGTTTTTTATATTTGTTGTTATAACCCTGGTGTGAACAAATGTCACCAGGGATGCCACTACAAAGTTATTCATATAACATTCTCTCTCTTGAAATAGTGTAAATGTCTAAAGTATCACCAGTAAAAAGTAGCACATTGATGCAATCCAATTGTCTGCCATTCTATTCCAGTTGTTACTCTTTATGTGAGACTTCCGTAAAGATTTATAGTTCAATTGTAGATTTGAAGTTTATATAATGTTATGTTTCAAGTAAGTTGTCTACAACTAAATATTTAAACGTTGCAAGTTGGTAACTTAGGCAAGCGGGTGAATTAGTAAAGCGGTCCGACAAGTTGATATTAGTGGTATCAGTGGTTAAAACACCCCAGAAGTGGAGCTTTGGGCGAATGCATGGACAAACACAAGAGCGATGGTGGAAAAAATTGCCTCTCATTTCCAGTACTTTGCTCTTGAGTGGTTCTCTCCACTTATTTGTCAAGTTTGGTTACATAAGATGTGTGTATGCAGGCCATCATTAACTATTTATGTTGAATTAGTGAGGTGACTGCTAAGGGTCAACAGCCTGACGTCAGGATTAAGTGTCACCTTTTTGCTGCTGGGCCGATCAGGTATCAGGGCTCTTTTTTTTTTTCTCCGTTGCCCACGCATTCTCAAATCTGCTGCGTCTACTGCACGTCTGTGGATAAATAAGAGAATGAAGGGACAAAGGCAGAATTAGGAGGAAAACAAATGTTTCTTCACCTCTCAGAGTGTAGTGGGGGTGTGAATATGTGATTTGATGGGATTATGTGGATTTTTAAGATGAGAGGGGGTGGACTCAAACATTCCCACAATCTTTGTGTGTGTATGTGTGCATGTTTTTTTTAACCTCGTCTTGTGGCACATATATCCTGTGTTTTAACAAAGAATATGACATGTCTTAAACCCAGAAATAAGATAATGTCAGCATTACAGAAATCCCCAGAGACGGGTTCTCCTTAGTTGGATCCAGAGAAATGCCTCTTCAAATGAAAGACCCTGCCAGCTATATTGATTTGTAAGTCTCTTTTCCCAAAAGCACTTTTGCGAGATTTTTGCACACTACAAGAAATAATTTTGGCCACAAGAATATCACAGATACATGGCCAGTTGATCTTCAAACTGTTTAAAGGGATAGTTCACCCAACAATGAAAATGTTGTCATTACTCACCCTCATGTTGTTCCAAACCTGTATGAGTTTCTTTCTTCTGCTGAACACAAAAGAAGATCATTTAAGGAATGTTGGTAACCAGACAGTTGACAGTAGCCATTGACTTCCATAGTATAGCATTTTTTTCCTACTATGGAAGTCGGTGGCTACTGTCTGGCTACCAACATTCTTTAAATGATCTTCTTTGCACATCCAGTCTGTTTTTAGTTGTACTCGGTTGAACTTGAGAAATGCTGTAACACTTTTAATGAACCCAGAAACACTGTGACGACTTTATTGCTCCTGATGTAATAGAATAGCCTCTGTATACAGCCAATATGGATATGCATTGTGGCTGATACCAAGATAATACCTGATAAATGGCAGATAATGATATTCTATCGATATTGAAATTCTATAGTATTTTGTCCAAAATATATATAAATATATAGTTTTAAATGCTACAGGTGAATTTAGACATCACAACATTATAATACACAGTATGAAAACTTAATTTTTCATTTTGAAAGATTACATTTAACAGTGGTAATAATGTTTAAAGATCAACTTTAAATAAGTGTTAAAGGTAGTCAAAATGAAATGAACTGGACAATTAAATATACAATATTGAGTGAACCGATTAATTTGAAATGTCAGCTGATAACTAAAAATAATACTAATATATTGTACAGCTCTAAATATAGATGTACATCATAATGACCGGTGGTACAGATACAGACAGAAACGATCTCGCGTGTGTGTTTCTCGGTGAAAGACTGTTTGTATCTGTGATTCAAGCTGATTTATTGTGCTGAGTTTCTCAACATTTTCTCATGGATGATAGAAGTGGTGTTGAGTATCCCATTCCCAGGCTGTTCTAGGGTGGTTACTGTCTATCTGAACAATAACGTGGGAACTGACTCTGAAATCTATCAGATAATGACCCATCTCTGTCAGAGGAGAAATTGCCAAGGAGTTTGCCTGCTTTTTGTGTGTGGCTTTCTAATTTCATGCCCTCCCCTTCCTCTCCTCTTGAAATGTATTTCATATCACTGTTAGAATGTTTAACAAAAATGATATGCAAATAAATCATAAAATTACCCTGCACCATCACCGACATGAATTTTACCTGTGCAGGTGTGCCACAACATACCCCGAAATAGTCCCTCTTCTCCACTGAGGCCAAAGCTCCCAGGGGAGGTGATCAGGTTATTAAATATGAATGGGAGAAGGGAAGGGGCGGTATATATTCCCTTTAATTTTTGTGTATTATTAAGCAGGTGGCTGAATATGATAGTGCTGGCTGTCATGTCTTTAATTAGGGGCTATTTTCCGTCAGCTCGACTTACAGTGGAGCTCTGCTGTTCATCTGGAGTTCACACGGCCGCTGGCCACCACTTACTCATTTCATTCAGTCACTCAACCTCCCACCTGAAAAAAACAATATACGTTTAAGTCAACTTGCATTGTTTTATAGGTTGGTGTTCCAAGAAACCAGGAAAATATTGTAATTTATTTTTATGCTTGTTTTATTTACCATGTTTTTATTTATTAATTTACTTAAACGGACGGCAGTCATTTGACTAATCCACCCCATATTTCTTAGGACTGCTGGTGGTTTTAACTGTCAAAATTAATTAAATGATTATTATCGTTATTATAGCTCATTGTCATTCTGATCATTTGGATGCCCACCTGTTATCTTTTAATCTTAGCAATAGTAGATATCACAGGACTGATTTTCCCACAGTGCCATGGAGTGTCTGTTCAACACTTGCTCACAGGTTGTCACAACAGTTGAGAGTGATGGTGTTATTTTGTGGGTCTTGCTGTTGTTTATTGCTCAGTTTGGGGTATTTCTAATCATTGTTGTTATTCAGCTAAATGAGGCAGCAATAATTAGTGTGCGGCTGATAATTAGACTCCACAGGCTGTAAAAGAGAAGAGGATGTGTAAGGATAGAGAAATACAGGTAGACTATCTGACAAAACCAATATTATTTTGTCTATTTATGTTTATTAAATGGATATAGTTCACCCAAAAATGTACAATTTATCTTCTTATCCCCAGGGCATCCACGATATAGGTGATGTATATAATATATATTATTACATATTACAAATAAATAAAGCAATATATTATACAGTGTAGCTGCACAAGTTGTAGTGTTGAACTATTGGTATATATATATATATATATATATATATATATATAGTGTGATATATATATACAGTGAGGAAAATAAGTATTTGAACACCCTGCTATTTTGCATATTCTCCCACTTAGAAATCATGGAGGGGTCTGAAATTGTCATCGTAGGTGCATGTCCACTGTGAGAGACCTAATCTAAAAAAAAAAAAATCCAGAAATAACAATGTATGATTTTTTAAACTATTTATTTGTATGATACAGCTGCAAATAAGTATTTGAACACCTGAGAAAATCAATGTTAATATTTGGTACAGTAGCCTTAGTGGGTGGGATATATTAGGCAGCAAGCAAACAGTTTGTCCTCAAAGTTGATGTGTTAAAGCAGGAAAAATGGGCAAGCGTAAGGATTTGAGCGAGTTTGGTAAGGGCCAAATTGTGATGGCTAGATGACAGGGTCAGAGCCAGTGTTGCCAAGTCCGCGGTTTTCCCGCGGAATTGGGCTACTTCAGCACAGTTGCCGCGGGCTGTTTTTCATGTCCGCGGGTTGAAGCGACCCCAATTATATGATATTTAGCCCCGGGAATGCGAATTTTAGTAGGCAACCATGCCAAAAAAACACATATTTAACCCCCAAATGCGATTTTTACTGGAGATGCCCCCCTGAAACGAGATTGGGCTTGTTTTGAGTAGCAATTGGGCGGGTTTTGTTGTGAAAACCTGGCAACCCTGGTCAGAGCATCTCCAAAACTGCAGCTCTTGTGGGGTGTTCCCGGTCTGCAGTGGTCAGTATCTATCAAAAGTGGTCCAAGGAAGGAACAGTGGTGAACCGGCGACAGGGTCATGGGAGGCCAAGGCTCATTGATGCACGTGTGGAGCGAAGGCTGGCCTGTGTGGTCCGATTAAACAGATGAGCTAATGTAGCTTAAATTGCTCAAGAAGTTAATGCTGGTTCTGATAAAAAGGTGTTAGAATACACAGTGCATCGCAGTTTGTTGAGTATGGGGCTGCATAGCCGCAGACCAGTCAGGGTGCCCATGCTTAGCCCTGTCCACTGCCGAAAGCGCCAAACAGTGGGCATGTGAACATCAGAACTGGACCATGGAGCAATGGAAGAAGGTGGCCTGGTCTGATGAATCACGTTTTCTTTTACATCACGTGGATGGCCGGGTGCGTGTGCGTCGCTTACCTGGGAACACATGGCACCAGGATGCACTCTGGGAAGAAGGCAAGTCGGCAGAGGCAGTGTGATGCTTTGGGCAAAATGTTCTGATGGGAAAATCTAGGGTCCTGCCATCCATGTGGATGTTACTTTGACACGTACCACCTACCTAAGCATTGTTGCAGATCATGTATACCGTTTCATGGAAACGGTATTCCCTGGTGGCTGTGGCCTCTTTATTTTTTTGCAGAGTAATGCGCTCTGCCACAAAGCAAAAATGGTTCTGGAATAGTTTGAGGAGCGCAACAAGAGTTTGAGGTGTTGACTTGGCCTCCAAATTACCCAGACCTCAATCCAGTCATCTGTGGGATGTGCTGAACAAAAAATTCTGATCCATGGAGGCCCCACCTCGCAACTTACAGGCCTTTAAGGATCTGCTGCTAACATCTTGATGCCAGATACCACAGCACAACTTCAGGGGTCTAGTGGAGTCCATGCCTCGACGGGTCAGGACTGTTTTGGCAGCAAAAGGGGTTGCTGATTTTTTTTTAATATTTTTTAACACAAAATAGTTTTGAATCTTAATATTGGCTATTTATTGTTACTCAGTTATTGGCCGTAAAAATCGTATCAGACAGAATTTTGATCTCTGATATACTGTACATCCCTAATAATAAAGTATCGGTCAAGCTTTATTTGATGTCAATTTTATATTAAGACTGGCAGCCATCCATTATATTGGGTCCATTGCTGTTGAGTTTACAGTAAACGATCGCTATAGCTAGAAGCAGCAAAGTACAGATTTATTGCTCTAATGTAACATTAATGATGACATAGATGAAAGGTTTGTCACAGCAGGAAAAATACTGTGCTAAAGTCCAAATCACAAGTGTAACATTCCCTGACACTTAAAGCACTGCAGGTGAGTCTCCAACGCTCTCAGTCCTATACAGAGTCAAAGAGGGATGCTTTTGGCTTCAATATCACATTAGAAGGGTTCAAATCTCTGTGTCACACAGTGAGACACACAGGCTCACTTTTAAAGGTCCCGTTCTTCGTGTTTTTTTGAAGCTTTGATTGTGTTTACAGTGTGCAATATAACATGTGTTCATGTTTCGCGTGTAAAAAAACCCAGTATTTTTAACACAATTTACTCATCTGTATACCGCTGTTTTCACTGTCCTAAAAACGGCTGATGACTTCCTTTATTCTATGAAGTCCCTCCTTCAGAAATACGTAACAAGTTCTGATTGTGCCAGCGGTTCCCGTGTTGTGATTTGACAGCAGCTTAGCGCACATGGAAAGGTCACGCCTCTTAACGGGAGATATATGCGCTCAATGATCTCTACAGTGTCCCTGGGAAAGCCAAACAAAGGTGATTTGACTCCGGGATGAAAATAACAGCGTCTCGACGACATGGCGACAAACACGCTCAAACGCAACACTTCCTTTTCTCCACGTGGGACAGCAACAAGACCACTCCCCCTTTTTTTGCGTATTCTTGTGGGCGGAGGTTAGTCTGTTCTACTGACGTCATTTATGAAGGAAGTACCAGGATGTAGTCCAAGCCAGTCGTTCGCTGTAGGATTTGAAAGGGGACTTCTGTTAAATAAAATATCTCGCTTGGCATTGAACTTTGAGCTTTATAATTTTACAGGTATTATTTATGCTCTAACAGCAACATTACACACTAACTAAAGTTTGAACAATGGGATCACGAAGAACCGGGGCCTTTAATAAAATAATTTGAATTTGAAGCTCCTCTCCTCTCCTCTCCTCTCCTCTCCTCTCCTCTCCTCTCCTCTCCTCTCCTCTCCTCTCCTCTCCTCTCCTCTCCTCTCCTCTCCTCTCCTCTCCTCTCCTCTCCTCTCCTCTCCTCTCCTCTCCTCTCCTCTCCTCTCCTCTCCTCTCCTCTCCTCTCCTCTCCTCTCCTCTCCTCTCCTCTCCTCTCCTCTCCTCTCCTCTCCTCTCCTCTCCTCTCCTCTCCTCTCCTCTCCTCTCCTCTCCTCTCCTCTCCTCTCCTCTCCTCTCCTCTCCTCTCCTCTCCTCTCCTCTCCTCTCCTCTCCTCTCCTCTCCTCTCCTCTCCTCTCCTCTCCTCTCCTCTCCTCTCCTCTCCTCTCCTCTCCTCATTGTGTTGGTCTATCTGATCCTGAGCTCTTTTGTTGCTCTTTGAAAAGCCCGACCCGACACTCATTATTTTCTCCTTTATCTTCCTCTCTGACGCTCTGATTAGGGTGGTCGGGTTTGACAGTCGCCTCCACAGAGATCCTATCCATTACGCTGTCACCAGGGGCAGCGTGTGTGTATCTATGTGTGTGTGTGTGTGTCGTGTGTACATGCATGGGTTTGTGAGTGATTGATAGTATCTGTTTGTGTATGTGTGTTTATGTGCGAAGTCAATGAAAGCACATGCACCGAATTAAAGAGAAGGGATAGTATATATTTATGTTCATCTACAGGTTATTTGCTAGCAAAGCATTTGTGAAGACAAAGTATATTAAACTGAAGGATTTTATATGTAATTGTATATTAATCTGCGCCATGAATATGGCATTTACCAATAAATAAATCTATGAAGGTAGAAATGGAGAGATGGAATTATAGCGTGTGTAAATACAAGTCTAATGCATATGTGTGTGTAAATGAGAGGGAGTGTTTTGGAGGCTAAGTGTTCAATGTCAACAAAAAGTGTTGTGCAAGCATCAGGAGCCCATCTCCAGCTAATTACTCCAACCTCCTTGTTAATTAAATCCTCGTTAGAGGTGGAGGCAGAGAAGCTAATTAAACTGCTCTCTCCTTTCATAATTGCAGGATGATATAGAATCTGTGTGCAGGACGGGGGGAAGCACCGTGATTCTCCAGTGTTGTTGTGGATGCAGTGAATGTGTTTGCTCTGCTAATATTCTGGAGTGCAGGAGAGCAGACTGTGTGTTTTTGTTCAGTCTCTCTCACTCACTCTGCATCTCTCTATTGCTCTGTCTCTCTCTGGAGGGTTCTGCCTGCTCCATTGTGTCAGGCGGTGGAAGGGGAACAGGCAATATGAGCGCACCTAGGTTTGCTGATGCAGCCAAACTATTTTTGGGCTATCCTCTTGGCTGTCATTTGTTGTCAAATGACCTAGTCCTGGATCTTTTGTGTGGTTGTAATAATTGTGTGAGTGTGTGTGTGTGTGTGTGTGGGGGGGGGAGAGGCAGAGGCGGGAGTGAGAGAAGAAATTGAGGTATTTATTAATTAGTTATACATAACAGGCAATTCAGTATCATTTTGTGAATTGTGAATGTTTTGCTTTACAAGCAAATATCATAAAACAAATTTGCATGATATGACATTTATATATATATATGTATGTGTGTGTGTGCACACTCAAAAGACTAGCTGAGTAGTTGAATCTACAATATAAAATTGTTAATAAAACAAGCAAAACATTCACACAATATTTTTTAACTGACTCTTTGGGCCCTATCATACAGCTGGCACAATGCGACGGCAAGTGTTTTTTGCTAGTTTCAGCCTGACGCAGTTATCATTTTCACATCCAGCACCACTTTGTTTAAATAGCAAATGCACTCGCGCCCATTTGTTCGCCCATGGGCGCGCTGGTCTGAAAACGAGGTGTGTTCAGGCTGGTGCGTTGCTATTTTAAGGCAACTGAAAACAACTGCACTATAGACCAACAAAAACCTGGTCTAAAGTCAATAGCGCAGTATTTTTTGTGTTATTTAAAGGACACATTAGTAATATGCACCTATAGGTGGGTGCACAATGCGCATACTCTCTGCTTATTACACACACAGGGACGCACAGCAGCATACAAACATTTTTAAATATTAAAAAAATAAAAGGATTCCTCTCTGGAGAAGCGTTCAGTCTTTCCGCTCGCAAATTCCACCATGTAAATAGCAAATCCTCCATGGTGCAAGCGCAACTGTCTTTTTAAAGGGAATGGAAGATGATGGAAGATGACTCTGATTGGTTTATGGCATGTTACCCCCAAAACACACCCATTGCTCATTAAGAGAATAGGGACAACCCTTTTGGACCATGCACGCAGACTGTTTTTTCCGTCGTTAAACTAGCAAAAGTGGATTTGAACACGCCCTTCGTGCAATTCGAGCGCTACAGACCATGCGCTCAGATTGTTAAAATAGGGCCCTTTGTGTCTGTGTGTGTGTGTGTGTGTGTGTGTGTGTGTGTGTGTGTGTGTGTGTGTGTGTGTGTGTGTGTGTGTGTGTGTGTGTGTGTGTGTGTGTGTGTGTGTGTGTTGTTTGTTCAGTGCCATTCAAAGGTATGGTGTCAATAAGATTTTTACCCTTTTGTGCATGAAAGTACAAAAACCAAGTACTGAAAATCATATTCAGAAAAGTACATTAAATTGATCAAGCATGACATCCAAAGACATTTAAAAAAGTTACAAAATACTTTTTAAATGAAAGCTGTTCTTTTGAACTTTCTGTTAATCAAAGAAAATCTGTATCATGGTTAATAATTAATAATTATAAATAATAATAATAATTTGTTACATTTTTATAGCTCTTTTCTAGGCACTCAAAGCATTTTACATATAGAAGGGGGGAATCTCCTCAACCACCACCAATGTGCAGCACCACCTGGATGATGCGATGGCAGCCATATTGCGCCAGAACGCCCACCACACACCAGCTGATTAGTGGAGAGGAGATAGTGATGAAACGCGTGTGTGTGTGTGTGTATATGTATGTATATGTATGTATGTATATATATATATATATATATATATATATATATATATATATATTAGTGGTGGGCATAGATTAATTCCAAAATTAAGATTAATCTAGATTAAAATGGCTCAGTTGAATTCTGCCGAAAGCATTCAGAATATGTGTGCTCGTAAGTGATCGTTTGTCTTTCTGTAGTTTGAATAATAAATAACTTCTGTCCCTTTAAGACCTGACGCAAGCATATCCAAACACTGTTCCTGTGAGTTGGTTACGACTGTGTTTACGTTAAAACTCACCAAGATGGGCATTGAGACATTTTTGAGTATATTTGACCATTAATAAGCTGGAAAAAGGAGCTAATTTTTGCACTTGTATGTCAGAGGCAGCTTTATTATGGTGTGTGTGTGTGCACTTCAGATGCAAGGCAAGGCCAGTTTATTTGTATAGCACATTTCATACACAGGGGCAATTCAAAGTGCTTTACACAAAAATGAAGTTAAAATATTCGTAAGTGAATTAAATAAAAATATATATAGTATAACAGTTATAATAGGAATTAAAAGAAATAAAAAATAAAGATGAAATCCCCTATCTGGGGTGGAAGAAAATGGAGAGTCAGGTTTACTTTAACAATATTTGTCAGGTAACTGTGCGTTTAGACAGTACCCTTGCAGACAAATCTTCTTGGCCTAACTTGAGGGCATTCTCTAGATGTTTTACCCGTCAGAGCAGATCTAAACGGGTCTTCCTCGCACTGGAGGGAGTACTCAAAAAAAAAAAAAAAATTGTCAGGTAACTGCATTTAAACAT
The DNA here is from genome assembly GCA_023566225.1 of Romanogobio albipinnatus. Classification (NCBI taxonomy): domain Eukaryota; kingdom Metazoa; phylum Chordata; class Actinopteri; order Cypriniformes; family Gobionidae; genus Romanogobio; species Romanogobio albipinnatus. The sequence goes on along the minus strand of CM042243.1, from coordinate 30,935,149 downwards.
TACCTTTACAGACAAATCTTCCTGGACAGGAACACCAGGGCTATCTCTACTTTGTTTGACCGTCAGAGCGGATCTCCACGGTCCTTCCTCTTACTACCAAGGCAATACAGATCTATCCGTCAGAGCAGATCTAAACGGATCGTCCTCGCGCCGGAGGAGTTTCGATTTATCGCTCCCCCGTCTCTCAACCTCTTCCACCCAGACAACCTTAACAAACAAACAAACAAATAAATAAATAAAATAAAAAGTATAATTAAAACTAAAAATAAAAACAGGGTTAAATTGAAACACTAAAAATAAAAATCGGGTTAAATTGAAACATAATTAAAGTGCAAGCAGTTCGGACAGAGCACAGAGCTCATTCAGTAAAAGCATAAGATAAGGTGCAATCAGTTGGATGTACAGTAGCACAGAGCTCATTCAGTAAATGCACAGCTGAACAGATGTGTTTTTAGTCTGGATTTGAAAGTGGCTACTGTTGGAGCACATCTGAACTGTTCAGGAAGCTGGTTCCAGCTGCGGCTGGCATAATAGCTAAAAGCAGACTCTCCTTGCTTTGAGTGAACCCTTGGTATTTCTAATTGACTTGATCCTGATGATCTGAGTGATCTGTTAGGTTTGTATTTAATCAGCATGTCTGCAATGTATTGAGGTCCTAGGTCATTGAGTAACTTATATACAAGTAATAGTACTTTAAAATCGATCCTAAATGTAACTGGAAGCCAGTGTAAAGACCTGAGAACTGGTGTGATATGGTCATATTTTCTGGTTCTGCATCCTGGCAGCAGCGTTCTGTATGAGCTGCATCTGTCTAATGGTCTTTTTGGGAAGGCCGGTGAGAAGACCATTACAATAGTCCAGGGTGGACAATACAATAGTCCAGGGTGGTGATAAAAGCATGAACGAGTTTCTCTAAGTCTTGCCTGGAAACAAAGCATCTAATTCTTGCAATATTTTTGAGATGATAGTAAGCTGATTTAGTTATTGCTTTGACATGACGACTGAAACTCAGGTCTGACTCCAAAATCACACCAAGATTCCTGACTTGATTTTTTGATTTTAGACCTTTAGCCTCAAGATATGCGTTCACCTTGAGAATTTCATCTTTGTTTCCAAATGTAGTGATTTCAGTTTTGTCTTTGTTTAACTGAAGAAAGTTTTGGCACATCCAACTGTTAACTTCTTCAATGCATTTACATAGCGAGTCAATGGGGCTGTGGTCATTAGGTGATAGGGCTAAGTAGATCTGGGTGTCGTCAGCATAGCTGTGGTAAGCCATTTTGTTATTTTTCATTATTTGGCTCAGTGGGAGCATGTACAGGTTGAAAAGGAGTGGTGCAAGAATTGACCCTTGTGGGACTCCAACCCAATTTTCTAGCCTGTCAAGAAGTATGTTGTGGTCAACAGTGTCGAATGCAGCACTGAGGTCGAGTAGTACCAGAATTGATGTTTTGCCTGTATATGTATTGAGGCGAATATCATTTATTATCTTTATGAGCGCTGTCTCTGTGCTGTGATGCGGTCGGAAACCAGATTGAAAATTGTCAAAGTATCCGTTTGAGTTCAAGAATTTGTTCAGCTGACTGAAAACAACTTTTTCAATGATCTTGCCTATGAAGGGGAGATTTGAGATTGGTCTGTAGTTGCTCAGTATGGAGTTATCCAGATTTCTCTTTTTCAGGAGAGGCTTGACTACTGCGGTTTTAAGGGAGTTTGGAAAAGTCCCAGAAAGAAGTGAGGCGTTTACCACTTCTAGGAGATCTGCTTCTAAACAGTTAAACACACTTTTGAAAAAAGAAGGGTGGAGTGTGTCAAGGGCGCAGGTTGATGTTTTTAGGTGCTGTACCGTTTCTTCTAAAATTTTACCATCAATTGCTTCGAAATCAGTCATAGTAACTTTCTGAGGTTGTGGTCTGATCTGACTCACCCCAGAGCAACTCAAGGATGTGCTGATCGCATTTCTGATATTATTGATTTTCTCGGAGAAGAAGAAGGCAAACTCACTACATTTGCTGTCTGAGAGCATTTCATTGGGAATGTGACTCGGGGGGTTTGTTAGTCTCTCTACAGTAGCAAAAAGAGTGCGCGTGTTGTTTATGTTTCTGTTTATAATATTTGAAAAGAAGGTCTGTCTAGCTTTGCCTAGTTCCACATTGAAAGCACGAAGACTGTCTTTATAGATGTTGTAATGGACTACAAGTTTTGTCTTTCACCACATGCGCTTATCTTTCCTGCATTGTCTTTTCATTAATTGCACTGCTGTTGAGTTTCTCCAAGGTGCTTTTTGTTTGCCACTCTTTTCTCTGACTTTCACAGGAGCAATATTATCAATTACACTCTTAACTTTTGAGTTAAAAGAGTCAAGGAGAAATCAACAGAGTCTGCAGATATGCTTGGTGTTAGAGATATAGCCTTCATAAACAGCACACTAGTGTTCTCATTTAAGCATCTCTTTTTGACAGACAGATCTAGTTTCAATGGCAGGAGAGATTGATATATCAAAGAAAATACAGAAATGATCAGACAGTGCCACGTCCTTAATAACTATCGATGAAATGTTTAGACCCTTACTGATAAGTAAATCTAGAGTGTGTCCACGATCATGTGTGGGTCCGTGTACATGTTGTGTCAAATCAAAAGTGTGAAGAACAGTCATGAGCTCTTTTGTTGTACTGTACTCATCATTGTCAATGTGAATGTTAAAATCCCCAGCAATAGCAAAACAGTCATACTCAGATGAGATTGCTGATAACAGCTCTGTAAAGTCATCAATAAAAGCTGGGCAATATTTTGGAGGCCTGTAAATAATGATAAGCAGGATGCGTGGAGTACCTTTTAGCACAATGCCCAGATATTCTAAAGACAAATAGTCACCAAATGATACTTGCTTACATTGATAGATATCTTTAAAAAGAGCAGCTAAACCTCCACCCCTCCTGACTGCCCTGCAGGCACTCATAAAAGTAAAGTTAGGAGGGGCTGTTTCATTGAGGACTGTTGCACTGCAGCTGTCTTCTAACCACGTTTCATTTAGAAGCAAAACATCTAGGTTGTTTGTGGTTATTAAGTCATTGACTAGAAATGATTTGTTTTTAAGTGAACGGATGTTTAAAAGTGCTAACTTAACAGTATTCATTTTAATTTCCCCCCCACAGTAATCTTAGGTTGACAAGTAACAGGCTGCAGATTAGATTGGTTTGCCATACGGCCTGAGAAGGCCTTATACTTTCTATCACGCAACAGAACAGAAATAGAGAAAGAGACCGGCACAATGGGTTCCCGCTTGTTTTGTAAACATTTGATAAGGTTGCTGTTGACGCTGCGAGGACCCAGGGCATATCACTGAGAGTTGGTAGCAGTACAGTTGGTACTGTAAAACTGTAAAACGTATAACTTATAATGGTACCTGCTTATAGCGGCTTGTCATGCGCAAGTTTTACAACATTTGTGTGTGTTTACTCATGGTTTATGAGGACATAATTTGATTTATGATGCGAGCGCGAAATCTGCGGGAATTAGTAGAATTAACGTTATGTGCAACCCTGCGCGAAATTCAGACCGGTCACACCAATTCTAACAAAAGTCCAGCAGAACACCCGTTCGTAATGTTCAGAGGATTAAACGGACTGAATGAGAGGATGCGGGTGCGTGTCACTCGCTGTCGGTCGGAGAGGAGAGCGCAGCTGATATCGATACTATTGAAAATGAGTATTGTATCGTTTCAGATATTTCAGTGTCGATACATAGCGAAATATGGATATTTTTGACAACACTAGTAGGCATACACACAGGTTCGAAGACTCGTTCTCTCGCCCCCCTACAGTGCAATTCGGCTAGGTGTACATCCGCGCTAAAATATCAAGGTGAAAGTCATCATAGCTTGCGTAGTATAGACCCAGCTCCCAACCCAACATTGAGAATAGATTAATGGCCCACCACTAATATATATATATATATACATATATATATATATATATATATATATATATATATATATATATATATATATATATATATATATATATATATATATATATATATATATATATATATATATACATATATATATATATATATATATGCATATACAGGGAGTGCAGAATTATTAGGCAAATGAGTATTTTGACCACATCATCCTCGTTATGCATGTTGTCTTACTCCAAGCTGTATAGGCTGGAAAGCCTACTACCAATTAAGCATATTAGGTGATGTGCATCTCTTTAATGAGAAGGGGTGTGGTCTAATGACATCAACACCCTATATCAGGTGTGCATAATTATTAGGCAACTTCCTTTCCTTTGGCAAAATGGGTCAAAAGAAGGACTTGACAGGCTCAGAAAAGTCAAAAATAGTGAGATATATTGCAGAGGGATGCAGCAGTCTTAAAATAGCCAAGCTTCTGAAGCGTGATCATCGAACAATCAAGCGTTTAATTCAAAATAGTCAACAGGGTCGCAAGAAGCGTGTGGAAAAACCAAGGCGTAAAATAACTGCCCCTGAACTGAGAAAAGTCAAGCGTGCAGCTGCCAAGATGCCACTTGCCACCAGTTTGGCCATATTTCAGAGCTGCAACATCACTGGAGTGCCCAAAAGCACAAGGTGTGCAATACTCAGAGACATGGCCAAGGTAAGAAAGGCAGAAAGTCGACCACCACTGAACAAGACACACAAGCTGAAACGTCAAGACTGGGCCAAGAAATATCTCAAGACTGATTTTTCTAAGGTTTTATGGACTGATGAAATGAGAGTGAGTCTTGATGGGCCAGATGGATGGGCCCGTGGCTGGATTGGTAAAGGGCAGAGAGCTCCAGTCCGACTCAGACGCAAGCAAGGTGGAGGTGGAGTACTGGTTTGGGCTGGTATCATCAAAGATGAGCTTGTGGGGCCTTTTCGGGTTGAGGATGGAGTCAAGCTCAACTCCCAGTCCTACTGCCAGTTTCTGGAAGACACCTTCTTCAAGCAGTGGTACAGGAAGAAGTCTGCATCCTTCAAGAAAAACATGATTTTCATGCAGGACAATGCTCCATCACACGCGTCCAAGTACTCCACAGCGTGGCTGGCAAGAAAGGGTATAAAAGAAGAAAATCTAATGATATGGCCTCCTTGTTCACCTGATCTGAACCCCATTGAGAACCTGTGGTCCATCATCAAATGTCGATTTACAAGGAGGGAAAACAGTACACCTCTCTGAACAGTGTCTGGGAGGCTGTGGTTGCTGCTGCACGCAATGTTGATGGTGAACAGATCAAAACACTGACAGAATCCATGGATGGCAGGCTTTTGAGTGTCCTTGCAAAGAAAGGTGGCTATATTGGTCACTGATTTGTTTTTGTTTGGTTTTTGAATGTCAGAAATGTATATTTGTGAATGTTGAGATGTTATATTGGTTTCACTGGTAAAAATAAATAATTGAAATGGGTATAAATTTGTTTTTTGTTAAGTTGCCTAATAATTATGCACAGTAATAGTCACCTGCACACACAGATATCCCCCTAAAATAGCTAAAACTAAAAACCACTTCCAAAAATATTCAGCTTTGATATTAATGAGTTTTTTGTGTTCATTGACAACATGGTTGTTGTTTAATTATTAATGTTGTAAAATTAATCCTCAAAAATACAACTTGCCTAATAATTCTGCACTCCCTGTATATATATATATACAGGTCCTTCTCAATAAATTAGCATATTGTGATAAAGTTCATTATTTTCCATAATGTAATGATAAAAATTAAACTTTCATATATTTTAGATTCATTGCACACCAACTGAAATATTTCAGGTCTTTTATTGTTTTAATACTGATGATTTTGGCATACAGCTCATGAAAACCCAAAATTCCTATCTCAATAAATTAGCATATTTTATCCGACCAATAAAAGAAAAGTGTTTTTAATACAAAAAAAGTCAACCTTCAAATAATTATGTTCAGTTATGCACTCAATACTTGGTCGGGAATCCTTTTGCAGAAATGACTGCTTCAATGCAGCGTGGCATGGAGGCAATCAGCCTGTGGCACTGCTGAGGTGTTATGGAGGCCCAGGATGCTTCGATAGCGGCCTTAAGCTCATCCAGAGTGGTGGGTCTTGCGTCTCTCAACTTTCTCTTCACAATATCCCACAGATTCTCTATGGGGTTCAGGTCAGGAGAGTTGGCAGGCCAATTGAGCACAGTAATACCATGGTCAGTAAACCATTTACCAGTGGTTTTGGCACTGTGAGCAGGTGCCAGGTCGTGCTGAAAAATGAAATCATCTCCATAAAGCTTTTCAGCAGATGGAAGCATGAAGTGCTCCAAAATCTCCTGATAGCTAGCTGCATTGACCCTGCCCTTGATAAAACACAGTGGACCAACACCAGCAGCTGACATGGCACCCCAGACCATCACTGACTGTGGGTACTTGACACTGGACTTCAGGCATTTTGGCATTTCCTTCTCCCCAGTCTTCCTCCAGACTCTGACACCTTGATTTCCGAATGACATGCAAAATTTGCTTTCATCCGAAAAAAGTACTTTGGACAGCTGAGCAACAGTCCACTGCTGCTTCTCTGTAGCCCAGGTCAGGCGCTTCTGCCGCTGTTTCTGGGTCAAAAGTGGCTTGACCTGGGGAATGCGGCACCTGTAGCTCATTTCCTTCACACGCCTGTGCACGGTGGCTCTGGATGTTTCTACTCCAGACTCAGTACACTGCTTCCGCAGGTCCCCCAAGGTCTGGAATCAGTCCTTCTCCACAATCTTCCTCAGGGTCCGGTCACCTCTTCTCGTTGTGCAGCATTTTTTGCCACACTTTTTCCTTCCCACAGACTTCCCACTGAGGTGCCTTGATACAGCACTCTGGGAACAGCCTATTCGTTCAGAAATGTCTTTCTGTGTCTTACCCTCTTGCTTGAGGGTGTCAATGATGGCCTTCTGGACAGCAGTCAGGTCGGAAGTCTTACCCATGATTGCGGTTTTGAGTAATGAACCAGGCTGGGAGTTTTTAAAAGCCTCAGGAATCTTTTGCAGGTGTAATTAGTTGATTCAGATTAGGTTAATAGCTCGTTTAGAGAACCTTTTCATGATATGCGAATTTATGCCAAAATCATCAGTATTAAAACAATAAAAGACCTGAAATATTTCAGTTGGTGTACAATGAATCTAAAATATATGAAAGTTTAATTTTTATCATTACATTATGGAAAATAATGAACTTATGAAGCTAATTTATTGAGAAGGACCTGTATATATATATAATGTGTATGTATATGTATGTATATGGGATGATTAGGAGTCTTTCTGGAAAAAACGAGCGGTCGTGTGGTATCGTATGGGTTGGAGCTAAAGAATCACAAGTGCGCGCAGCGATTGCGTTGAAAGCTGAGAAAGCTGTGGCATCCTTAAACGTGGAAAAAACGTTATCCTAAATAAACCATGGAGATCAATCGGATTTAGCCATACATATATGATCCAGAATCAGATCTAGAGGCTGAAATTGAACAGGAGAAGCAGCAACGACTACAGCAGGACGTCTCAATGGTATGTACTGTAAAACGTATAACTTATAATGGTACCTGCTTATAGCGGCTTATCATGCGCAAGTTTTACAACATTTGTGTGTGTTTACTCATGGTTTATGAGGACATAATTTGATTTATGGACTATTGTATGTGATTTAATGTTAGCAGTAGCAAATTGAACGGTTTTGCAAGTCAGACGAGTGCGTGTTTACATAGAAAAACAATGGAATAGTAGCACATTTGAATGAACGAGTCAATAGCTAACAACACAAAGACATTTGAAGCAGTTTTACTCACCGCCTGCTTCCAACCTTAATCGCTGGAACCGCTCCATCTTTCAGCGCTAGACGAGCTACAAATCCAGAGTTGAACTGGGCCTTGTTTATAAAACGATTGCCGCTGAAATGCAGGGATCCCATTAACGCTGGGTTCTTTGGGAAGCTGTACAGGGTTGTCTTGTGTTTCCCGGACAACCAAAAACACACATCTTTGTGGACATTGTTGATTTCGTGACGTCCTATGACTGCTTCCCTGAAGCCGAGCACAGCGCTATAATGGGTGTGCATTTGCTCTCTCGCTCTAGTCGTGCGCGCGCCCTAACGGGAGAAGAGCCCATACAAGGACATTCCGCCCCATCTGACGTCACATATACCCATACTCGAAAAAAACTTTCTGAAACTTATGAGAAACCGGAAGGAGTATTTTTGGCACGGACACTACTTTTTTTTTTACTCATTTGTTTAAATTATATTAAGCCTTAAAGTTCTGCATAATTAAGAGCGTTGTCATTTGAGTGACAAGTGGATTGCCGCTGCTGTCACTACTAGCCGTCTGTCTGCTGTCTGTGAGCTCCACCCACTCCACCTGTTAGCTCCTCTTTGCCCATTTTCAGTAATCCGTGAGTGACGCACGGTGACACTTCCAAGATGGCAACGGCCACACTTAAGTCTTCAGAAACGCTCTTCAGAAACCTATGGGTGAGGTCACGGACACTACGTCCATATTTTTTTACAGTCTATGCTCTACACCCTTGCTTCATTTAGTATATGAGGGTTCATGAATATGCAAATGAGCCACGCCTCCACTCAAACCAGCTCAGAGATCCACTCTTTACTGTAGTAAACACTGCACCATAGTGATTGGAAATACTGGTTTTGTTCAACATCGTGTGGTGGTTGGGGACAGTGCCTCTGGATTGTCAGACCAGGGTGGTGGTCTCTCTTTTCAAGAAGGGGGACCGGAGAGTGTGTTCCAACTACAAGGGGATCGCACTTCTCAGCCTCCCTGGGAAAGTCTATGCCAGGATACTGGAGAGGAGAATTCGGCCGATAGTGGAACCTCGGATTCAGGAGGAACAGTCTGGTTTTTGTCCCGGTCGTAGAACACTGGACTAGCTCTATACCCTTTCCAGGGTGCTGGAGGGTTCATGGGATTTTGCCCAACCAGTCCACATGTGTTTTGTGGATTTGGAGAAGGCATTCGACTGTGTTCCTCGTGACGTCCTGTGGAGGGTGCTCTTGGAGTATGGGGTCCGGGGCCCCCTGGTTAGGGCTGTTCGGCCCCTGTACGACCGGAGCAGGAGCTTGGTCCACATTGCCGGCAGTAAGTCAGATTTGTTCCCGGTGCATATTGGATTCCGGCCGGGATGCCCTTTGTCACCGGTTCTGTTCATAATTTTTATGGACAGAATTTCTAGGCGCAGCCAAGGGCCGGAGGGTATCAGGTGGTGATGTTATCATGTTGGCCTCCTCAGACCAGGACCTTCAGTGTGCACTGGGGCGGTTTGCAGCCGAGTGTGAAGTTCAGGTTGGTGGAGAGTTCCTGCCTCAAGTGGAGGAGTTCAGGTATCTTGGGGTCTTGTTCACGAGTGAGGGAAGGATGGAACGGGAGATTGACAGACGGAACTGTGCAGCTTCTGCAGTGATGTGGTCAATGTACCGGTCAATGAACGCCTCGGGGTTCCCCCGGAAGAGCTGGAGGAAGTGGCTAGGGAGAGGGAAGTCTGGGCGTCTCTACGTTGCCCCCGCGACCCGGCCCCGGATAAGCGGAAGATGATGGATGGATGGATGGATGGATGGATGGATGGTTTAGTTCAGTCATATATGTTTGAACTAGAAACTGATTCAGAAGAAGTGGAAGAGTGAATTATACAGATTCATCTACAAAGTTGATGTATTAGAATGCTAATGCATTTTATTTATCACTCTCTACAACGTTGGACACATAACGTAATTGATATGATTAGCCTTTTGCTTGAATATGTTATTAAACAGCTAATAATCTGTTGCTAATGTTACACAAACCATGTTCTATTCGCCATTTCAGAGTCAGACAGCTGCCTTCTAAAATTCAGCATCCTTAGAAACACTTTGAACAACTCATCATAACATTCATCATGTATATAATTCACCCGCTATATTGCTAAATGTACACGATTTTTAATATGAACAGAAAAATATACCGTGATAACCTGGCTTCTCTTGAGACTCCCCTGCTTCAGAGCGGACATAGAAATTATATGCTAAAGCCAGCCCGCAAGCTGACGTGATTGTTATAAGGTAGGTTGTGACCAACGATTTCAAACCGTGTTTTTGAGACTGTTTTTTTTAATGTCTTATGCATTAACCCCATAAATGCCAAAGCAAAGAACAGAGAATCACAACTGTTCAGTTTGACTGTGGAGCTACAGTATACATACTCAGTACATATTAAAGGATCTGTTACAGACAAAGCAAAATCGGCTTATGATAAAAAAGTTACTCACACTTGTGTGTTGCAACATCACTGTTGGATCCAATGTAGCTGGCACTGCATCATCATCTTTTATTTTCAGTCTCCCTGAAAAGCCTGCGTCAAACTGTCTTGTTTAAAAACGAATCTGCAGTAAAATGAAGCGAACAAACAAACAGTTTCTTACTGATGCGATCTGACTGGATCTTGGTACTTCTTGTTGTCTTGTAATCCTCTCGGTGGGTGGGGCTAAAGAGCAATAATGTAGAAGTAGGTGTTGATCTTCTTCTATAGAGGCGGTCTTTCGTCGCACTATGACGTGATAATATGACAATATCTAAAACAAATAGTTTTCTGAGTTTGGCTTCAATAAAAGGTGTTTTTGGACTAACGAGAAAGTTTTGAGTTCTGAAACGTATAGGATGTTATTATAGTACAATGACCTCTTATATGACAAAATATCAATTTCTCAATCTTTAAGTTCAAGTATGTCATTTTCCAGTGTATGCTTAAAAATGGGGGTGGCGGGTTAACTTGTCAGGGGTAGAGGGCTTTTAGGGGGTGCTATCTAAAATTTCACCTTGGGCACCTACAGAGCCTGGGCTGGCCCTGCTGTAACATCCCTACCCAGGTTAAAAGCAAACCTATACCCTTGGTCATGATGCGGTGTGTTTTATCTTTGGTTGACTGTGAACATATTCAGTTTCACTCACTTTGATGAATGATTGCACAGAGAGAGACGTCACTTCACACAACTGCCCCCTTTTAATGGCATATGAACTAACATCAATAAATAAAAGCTGTTCTTTCTTAACCATTTCTTTCAAACAAATCTCAGCAGGTTAGAGCCATTTTTGTGTGGGTTGTTTTCAACAGTAAGTCGATTAGAAGACTCTTCCTCATTTAATATTGCCCTTATAGATGTATTAGCCATCTAAAGGGTTGGATGCTTTGTGCTAGCATGCTTTGCCACAATACAGGATTTTTACAGTAGATTATAATGGGAGCATAATTTCACTAAGTGTCAAGTTAAAGAAAAGATGAGGCTTAAGGAACTGAAGGACAAAAGCAAGTATTTTACAAAGTTATGCACTCACATTATAGCCGAACTTAAATTTACATGTACCCAAAATTTATAGAATTAGTTTTTTTTTAACATTTATTTTCTCATCAAGTGTAATGGTCTGAATGGCATTCACTCTTAAATTGCATTATCATAATCCAACAAAACAAGATATAATAAACAATGTTCACCTGAATTAATGGAATATGCATTTTGTGGCAAAGTAATTATCTGGGTTTCCAGGAAATAAATGTGTTATTTTACTGGATGGGACTGAAATAAATTTAAACATTAATGGGTCCCTTGATTTGCATCAAAATAGTGTTATTGTCCCTCAGTGTGGGCTGATATTGGATGTGCATTTCTGTCGTTCCAAACCCTCACAATTTTAAAACGCACTGCAAAGTTAAATATGCTGATTAGAGGTCTTATCTGCGACATGGCCCATCTCATCACTTCTGTCAATGCCTGCTTCATTTAAAAAAAATGCATTTTAAAAACCCAGAGTGGGTAATCGAATAAAAGTGAATTAGTGGGTGGCTTTTTTTTTCCTCACACAATTTTAACCCCAGCCATTTGGCAGAAAATATTGCTGTAAGCAAAATTTAGTGGGGGCTTTTTAAAGGACCAGGCATCTCAGGGCATCAGGGGGCTTCTTAGAAGCTACTAGTCAATAGGAAACTTCAAGACATAAATGAGAAGCGAGAGAAAAGAGAGAGAGAGAGCAAGGAGGGAAGAAAAGGGCAGGTGTAGGTAGGGGGCTTTGATCCACTCAGACCTCCTTTACAATGATGACCTCATTTCAAACGCTGGGAGCCAGGAGAGGGAAAAGGCGCTCTGTGCTCATCCGCCGGACTGTTACGCACACACACAAGCACACATTTGCGCACTCAAAAAGTGGTGGGGTACTACATTGACCCTTTCTCACGAAAAAGGGGGAGAAGGGACCAAAGAGCTTTAATTTGGCTCTGGGGAGGCCCCTGCTAAGGGACGGGCTGCTCCCTGCTATCCTTAGGCTAAATTTGCGCCTCCTCCCCTGGGAGGGCAGGGGTTTGGGGCAGAGCGAGGGGAAGCATGCTGGGTCATTGGCTGGTGTTGACTTTTTCGCTGAGAGGCTTTTCGGTGTGTGTTGTTAGCGTGTCAGCTCTAATTAGTGTTGTGTAGTGAGGGTTAAATGAGATTACACAGTCTTCAGACCCCGCTGCTCAGCTCATGGGCATGTTAAATAGCCATTTCACACAAACACACACACTCACAATTCCAGCCGCTAACAGTTCGGATTCTCAGAGTTCGATTGTGATTAATTAAGTGCTCTCTGAGAGACCTCTGTTGCACAAGGCTGTACGCTTTTTATTGCTACTGTTAATGGATCAGATGTTTGTTTAGAAATTATGTTTTATCCACAGTGTTTGACCAGATATTTAGAAACCGCAGTCAATTTAAACCATATATTAGGTTGCGGGTCATTTTGACCCATTTCGATTTTTGAGTTGGTTACTGGTTAACTTTATGATTTAAATTTTTTCTTGAAATTGTGACTTTTTTTTCTAATTCAGGGCCATGAACGTGCCTGCAAAGTGTTGACATTCTAATGTGTTGTGGAATATGCATTCAAAATTTCTATCACGATTGTGACGTTTTTAGGTCTATTTGAAAAACAAAATCTACAAATAGACCCAAAATAAAAACGATAACATTTTTTTTTACTGTATTATGTTATGTAAGTTTCTAAACTACCCTCTGATGGCATTTACTTTTACATTTAGCCTATGCATTTGGCAGACGGTTTTATCTGAAGAAACACTACACTGTAAGCTTTATAAGTTCATGCATGTTAATTTGGCTAGGAATCGAATCTATGATCTTCCTGCTCTGCTGTTTGACCTCAAGGTACAATCAAGTTGCTTTTACAAGATGCTGTTTAGGAAATTCAAGATTCACACATGGTTATTAATTAAACTTCTTCTTTGTCAAACTCCAATGACTGTTATTATTTTACCAGCCTGCACTGTTTATAATGTAAATAGACAATATTTCAAAGAAATGTTTAACTGATGAATTTAAAAATGTGTCACCTGAATGCATTTTAGAATTTTTGACTTGAATTGATCTTAAATGTCTTCTATAGCTTTTTGTTAACTGTATGATTTTTTTTTTTTTAATTCACTTTGTTCTTGCCATGAAGATAGCCTTGTTGCTGACATGTCGTTCAAAAATGTACATATTAGACATCCACATAGGTTTTGTTCCTATTTCTGCAGGCCAAAATGCAGAGAAATGTTTAAATTCATATTTAATATTATTTAATGCTTAAATGGTTATTCAAGTTAATGAATATTTATTGACAAAGGTCAGAATCAGTTATGAATTCGGTGAGGCTGTCTCACTGTTATTTTTCATTTAGCAGGGTGCAGTAATGAATGTATTTTAAGCCGCATTAGTCTCATACTGAAAATTCTCAGATATTGAAGGATAACTTTTTTTGCCTGTGTGTATAATAAGATTAAGGTTATTAGGAGAGGTGTGAGCCATGACCCCATGAGGAGATGAGATGAGGGATTATGCCCCCTCCCTATTTGAAAATTAACTTTATTTCAGTACTTACGTAGGGCCACTCTGATCACACTTTCAAAGACTACAAATGCACCTTTGGCTGATGATACAACTTTGTATGATGATCTCATTTCCAGTGGCATGTTTCATAACACTAATCTTTTGTGGTCTGTTACAAAATAACCGCACAGCGTATTAAATATGTCACAAAAGTGATGACATTTGTCTGATGGCTAAGAATGATGGCTCGAAGACTTGATGGACTTTCATATTCTTTTGTTGCAGAGCCTGAATGCTGTGGAATTTGCAATTAACAGCAAATGCAATTAGGTGATACAAAATTACTCACCAAGCAGAATGAATAAAATTCAAATTACTCACCTTAGTACATTTAGTCAGTGCACTCTAAAGAGAGTCTGGGATGGCCTAGAAAATTCCCTGACCGTAACAATAATTAATATAACAAACATAGTTTGAGAATTTAAAAAAGTAAGTGGCAATTCTAAAAACCATGCAGTTAAGTGAAGTTTCTGTCATGTACTCACCTTCAAGCCTAAACTGTATACCTTACTTTCTTCTGTGAAACAAAAAATATATTTTGAGAAATGTTTTTTTACTTTTACAATAGTGGTGAATGATAACTGAAACAGTTTGGTTACCAACATTCTTCAAAATATCTCAAAAAGTCATGAAGGTGGACAATTTATGAAGAAATACATTGTTTAAAAGTAGTATATGAAGTAGTATGAATGCAGACCATACTCCTGATTTACCATATAGCATAAGAATTACATATAGTGAAAGTTGGAGTACAGTTATGTCAATGTTTTTTTTTTTTAATGATGTGGACCATCACATCGACTCTCATACAGTAGGAGCTATTTCTTCAGAGTAGTGAAGGCTGCAGTGGCTTTATACGCCAGACCGGTGTGCGTCTGTGTAATTCTCAAAAAGTCAAGCATAGCATCCGTCACAAATAATAGGTACAGCTGAGAGCTCTGGTGCTAACAAGGCCTAAGTGGGAAAGTGGTTAACAAGGAAACCATCGTTCTGTCTCTCTAATGCCAGCCCCTTCTATTCCTTCCTCCCCCAACCAACACTCTCCCCCCTCCACCAGCCCTCCATCCACTGCATAGCAACCATTGTGCCTTTACCTCGTACTGAAAATGACATGTTTACTCTTGACCAATAGGACTGGTGTGCTATATTAAAAGGCATAGCATTGAAATGCATTAGCGCTGTAAGATCCGTTCATCTTGCGCTCTTTTCTCCATCATGAAAATTCTCTCACAAATTCTCTTTGCTTGCATTTTCTTGTCTCTCTCTCACTCTCTCGATCTCACCCCTTTCCCTGTTAACATCCCCCTCATCTTCTTTCCCGTCCTCTCTCCCGCCTCTCTCTGCCTTTCTCTAGTGTTTGGGGGTCTTGCCTGATACCCATTAGCGTTAGGGCTTATTACCTGGGTAATGAGCGACACAGTGTCTAATTAGCCAGGGCTTGGAGAAACTGACATCACTCCAGCCCTGGAGCTGCCACTGCCATTAGCAGAGCTCCTCTAAGTGATCTGTCTGTGGTCTGTTAAAACCATTACATTCATTATGGATCAATCAAAGGAAAAGGTGTTGCGGCTAATTGAGGAGTGGAACAATGCTTAAAATCTTGCCGTAATTGATGGGTAAAAAATGAAAATAAGAAAAACACCCCATCGATGTCTGGATAATGGGTATATACGCTCACTGTGTGATGGATAGATTTTCTTGCATAATGGATGATTGGTTTCTGAGTGAACATCCTGGGTCTTTTAATGAAATTATCTTGAGCAATACCTTAACATGTCCAGTGAGAAGAGCTGTAGCATTATTTGAAGGTTAGCCAAGTTAACTTTTCCTTGTAAATATTCCTAGAATATCCTGGGTTTTCTGTTAAATGCATTTGGTATGTAATCAACCATAATCTTGTCACACTTTCCCTGTTTGTGTTTTGTAGTAAATATATATTTTTTTAATTATCTTTTTTTGATTGAAAACTTTTGCATCTGATAATAATAAAATATTGTGAAACTTGTATTTATTTATTTTTTAGAATAAGCAAGTATTCAAATGGTTTATAGTAAACATTTGGGTTACACTTTATTTTACAGTATGTGACTTACTGTGCAGTTACCCAAGAAAGTACTGGAAATATAAGGTAACTACACTCTAAAAAAAAAAAGGTTCTATATAGCACCAAAAATGGTTCTTCGTCGTAATCATAGGGGAACCACTTTTGGTGCTATATAGCACCATATCTTAACATGTTCTGTATATGGTAGCGGTGCTATATAGCACCTTAGTTAGCGGTGCTATATAGCACCTTAATCAAAGAACTGGTAAAGAACCTCTGAAGAACCACTGAAGCACCAAAATTGGTGCTATATAGCACTAAAAAAGGTTCCCCTATGATTACGAGCCAAGAACCATTTTTGGTGCCATATAGAACCTTTTTTTTTTTAGAGTGTACATGGGTTAAGATTAGGTGTAGGATAGGTCCAGGGTTAGTACATACACTCTTAAAAGAAATGGTGCTGTATGGCACTAAAGGTGGTTCTTGGTTGTAATCATAGGGGAACCTCTTTAAGTGCTGTATATCTTAACATGTTCTGTATATGGTAGCGGTGCTATATAGCACCTCAGCCGAAGAACTGCTGAAGCACCAAGATTGGTGCTATACAGCACTTAAAGAGGTTCCCCTATGATTACGAGCTAAGAGTACCCAGTTGTTGTAATTTTACTATAGTATGTAATTGTACAACATTTGCACTGACCATTTACTGTGGTGCATTTAAAAATGTTTAATATTGAAACAAACTCCAAACTGTGTCAGAGAAATGTCTTTTTTTCATTTGGGACAAATCCTCTCTGCCACATTTTGTCTTGAATTTGAGAGATTTGGCAAGTTAGCACAACCAAGTCTGGTGAAGTTGACGCATTTGATGGCAGGCTTGGAGAGGAAAGGAGGAACTCTTTGGACTTAAAAGCCCCAACATGCTTTTAGATTTGACCCCATGATTTTTCTTCCCTTTTGGTCTCATGGCCTCATCTCGCGCTCTCTTTTTTGTGTCTTAAAACATATGAGGCAGCAGACAGCTCTGGACAGAGATATGAGGAGCCTTCAAAGCCGTGTTGTGACTGCTGTTTCATCTCAGTACAAAGGGTTATGCCGAAATGTGTTCCGCCTTTCAGTATATTTTGCATTTATGCTAATGATGCATAAATCAACAGGGTGCTTTTCTCGGCACTACCATATAAATCTGTAAACAGGCCGTGGAAGTTATACCATCAAATGTGCATAACTTCTTTTTGACACCCAGACATTTGATAAGTTAAAAAATGTTGTCATTAAAATCATTTTTAACTTTTTTTTTTTTTTTTCAGTAAACTAATGGCTTCAGCATAACCTTCTAAAACAATTCAAGAAGCTTGAGCTTGCCCTAGGAGTTCATTTAATACTAATCAAACTTGATGAATTGAGTTACTATTTGATTAAACTAAATGATCGGCAAACATACATGACTTCACTCAAACTAATCCTCGTAATGAGAGCATAATTGCCTAAAACAAGCAAATAATTCCACCCAGCAGAGCGATATCGACAAATACTAATGAGGCCTGCTAGTAAAGGGTTACAGTATTTGTTTACACAGGAGAGCGAGAGAGCCTGGGAAGAGCTGTGGCAGAGGGAAAAAAGGCAGGATTATTTGTAATTACGTGTGCCAAGTGTTTAATGCAACAGATTGGACACAATAGCTGTGGCAGAATCAGCTGCATATGAGTCCTCCATTATCCTGCAGTGGTGAAGTTGGGAGACAGATTGCCGCCGTAAGCAACACAGACAGGCTTGACACCTGCTCGTGGCTCTCCCGCTCATACCACCACTGGGGAGAGAAAACCTGATTAACTGTGCTGTGCTAATAGAGAGAAGAAATTAACACAGCGGTATCCTGGTGAAGGAGAGCTATACTCAGAGAGGGGTGTTTAACCACTGGCAGCCAGAAAAGCCATGGTGAGAGATTAATGAACTGTGCAGTGATGGAGCTCAGAGTCGTGCTGTTGATGGGGCTCAACAAGTCTCTGTTTGGGGCTAATGATTCTGCGAAGACACTGCACACACTATGGCACCGGATAGCGGCATAAAATTAAGGGCAGTTAGACATGGATAAACCTAATCGCTGCCTGTTGCCATGTAATTACTTTTCATAACACTGTTCATTATAGGCTAGAGCGTAATGCTATTCAATATATTCATTCTCTTTTGTTTTGTTTGTTTGGTTAAATCTGTGTAAATATACATAGTTTCTGTCTACATGTTGAAGTTCTTCCCATGTTTAATATGTATGAGGGAGGGAGAGATGAATTGGATCGAGTGTGCAGAATCAAACTGACTCTCAGTGCCTGAGTGTGTGATGGTTTGACTCTGCTAGAGATTTCTGCAGTGGTTGCCTTTAGGTATTAACAGGCTTTCTTTTCATTGGGTATCATGAGGCATCTGATGAAGTCTAGACTGTCTGGAGAATATTCCCATCAATCATTGATAATACCCCTAAAGAAGTCATTATGGCATTTAACTTGGAACTGAGGGGAAAAAATGCTATTACATATTTGCAGCTGATGACAAGACCCTCACGACTTCATGTTTTTGGAGCGAGTCGATGTTTGCAGGTTGAGTGAGTTTGTGGAATAGCAATCGAAATGTTATCTTGCACATGCAGCATCCACATACGTGTTATGTGTTAGCTTTACTCTTTCCCCATACTTTATCCTACCTGAACGGCCATTGAAAAGTTTTGATGGTCGGAGAAAGACTGAAAAGATGCCCAGAGTTTTGGGAGAGAACAGGTCATTGAGAGACTGAAGGTAATGTAAATGTTTTCAATCAGATGGCAATGATGTGAGTTCTTCTGAACGACGACACAACAGTTTCCCAAAGCCTGTCAGAACCATGTGGCGGCAAGCTGCTGCTGCCCAGAACCTTCAGTGGCATCAGAAGGCTGTAAGAAACGTGTTTGTGACTTATATCAGAGTTATTGAATATGTATTTTTGACATAGTGAAAGTTGTGCTCGTAGCCTTAGTGAACAACTGTTTGGTATAATAACTATAATTTTTATATTTTTATTATGTAGCCTACTATTTTTCCACTTCAGTTATCAACAGGGCTACATTTCTAAATGTTGTTTGCTAAATGTGGTTTGATTTCAAGCTATGTTTGGTAAAATAGTGAAAATATACATTAAATAATATGAATTTAAGTTAACGTCAACCATTAAGCTTATTGCAAGTAAACTTAAAATGTTCAAGCATTGTAAATATAGTTATTCCTTATAGCCAACAGTATAAGACTGTAAATATGATTTTTGTGCATGAAGTAAGCTTTTTTTTTCTTTTCAGTGCCAGCAATAAGTAGCTAAAGTGCTCTCTAATGCGATTCCTCAGGATTTGAGGATATGCGTAAGTTTGGGAAGAGTGAGAATGACCGTGTTAATTAAAATTATTGAGCGTAATGCCCTTCAGAGCCACGCAGCAGGGGCGACGGGGGCAGACTTTTGTGGTGATGTCGGCGTGAAGGCTGCAGACCGTTTTTTCGGTGGTGATGCTGCCGCCGGGTCCGTTCTTCAAGTTCGTTTCCAAGGAGGAGAGACGCCTCGCGCCAGGGCTCCGCCCCCTTCTCCTGAATGCGCGAGCAGCTGCTTTCAAACCCAACTGCTCAATTCCATTCATCCTCGAGAGGGAACAAAAAAGTGGCTATTTATTAGAATACTTGTTTTGTATTGTTCCGCGTCACACAAAAGGGGCTTTATTATGTAAGAAGGAACCCTTTCGACGGGAGAAACAATAACTTGAAATTGTCTTTAGAGTCTATAATAAATTTCATTTTCTTGTCTCTCTCCTCAGTGTGTAGTGAGTGGTGGGACTGGGAGCTGGGTATGGCTGGCCTTGGCACACTAAGTGTAGGTTTTTAGCAAGGATGACGGTCTGGCGAGTGGCTTTGGCTGGGTTAGGACAGCGATAGCACCGGTAAGGACGATTTTACATCACTGCAAATGAGGGACAGTGGAACGTAAGTTTATATAGCTTTAAAACAAAATTTAGAGTGATATGTATTAGCTATTTTCTGGCAAACGCTTACATCTGGATTTATTAATTGATTGAAAATGAATGTTCTCATCTAGAAACGTGATATTTTTAGACAATGGTGTCGTTTGGCTAACTGATTATTTAGCAGAAATGAAGTTCGGCACGTAAGCATGAACTGCGCCGTAGAGCCTGCACACGGAAAGCTGTGATTGTCGCCAGTTATAATGAGCTACATGATCGCGTGATATAGCCTAGGCTACTGTGTGTCGGATAAGTGATATTAACGCGATTTTTTCCCCTTGTGAACAGACCGGAGACTTCTTTCAGACTACCGATCGGTCCAGTGTCGGCAAAGTCGCATTTTATCGGAAGATTTTGAAACATTTGTCAAAAGACTATAACACGCGTTCGTGTTTACAGCATTAAGCGGGAACAATTCTTGTGGGAAGTCAGTTTGTTTCTTATTCTTTTCTTTTTACAGCTTTAAAAGACAATCTGCAATGGTAAAGCCATCTCAGTTGCCCGTGAATTTACATTTAAATAATCTTTAAATGTAAAAGTTTACATTTAGTAGGCTACTTGTATTAAATTAATTTAACATTTATATTGAAACATGTAAGTCAGCGTACAAATGCTGATTAAACGTCTTGTCTTTTTCCCCGGTTTAAAAAATAACTTTGGTCTTGTGACTATTGTACGAAATTAACTTTTAGATTGATCAACAGATTGGCACCATCATCTGTTTAACAGGATATCGTTTGAAAGCGTCTAAGCCACCGTCTCACCACAACCCTTGTTAGGTCATCCTGTTCACAAGAAGAGCCACACAAAGGACTTAAACAACCAAATTAGGTTAAACAAGTTTAGGACGCTTTAATTTTGCAGTGAAATACTTGCAGCTCAACATGCATTGAAAGCTCATAGTCAAGAGAAGGCACGGGCTACAATTATTATTATTATTTTTAAGTATTATTAAACTGGTTGATTTTAATAATCAATTCCCATTTCGCTTTATTTTGGCATCATATTTCAGTCCCCCATCGTTCCATCCCCATCCCCTGCTGCCACAAAATGTTTTATGACACACTTTTGAGAAGTGTTAAACTGTCACTTCATTTTACTTTTCAGTCTTTCGTTGTTTTAATTACCAAGGACATCTATGTAAATAGTGTGTGTTTTGGACAACTGCTGTAAGCCCAGCTCTCGCACGTGCGCTGACAGTGCCCTATTGCCCCCAGCGCACACAAAACAAAGACACTGTGAAGAGCGCGACACTGAAGCAAAATGAGAACTGACAGTGTATGTTGTTTCAGGAGGGTCACAATGTGGTTTAGCCCTCTAATCCGAAGGACAATTACATGTATTAAATAAAATGAAATAATAAATGTGATATTTAACTGCCTAATCGTTCCACAAAATATATAAATACAAATGGACTTTTTAGGAAAGATTGTATGGCACATATTCATGTTTTAAATACAATCAAATATCTATTATAATTATTCTACTAATGTAGGATTATATTATATAATTATTGCTAATAGTCCTATTATTGTTCATGATGGTGGTGCGTGCTTTGGTTTTGGCATAGTATTTGAAACAAAACCAATATTATAAATAAAAAAAAGCATTTAATTTGTGAACCCTTCATATTTTTTTTGTGTGTAGTAAAAGGGTTTAACTACACACTGATAATTTTTTAAGCAAAATCGTAGGGAAAAAAGATGAAGAAACGAATTATTTTATCAACATAAAATGAGAGGCTATAGACTCTCACTATATAAATGAAAAAACATAGCTAAACTTTTGTTTTGTTTTTTGGGCAATGAAAAGCCCTGTTGAATAAAAATAATAAAAAAAGCCTATGTGGGTCACATAGCCTATTCAAAAATATAGACTACCAACATCTCTAAAGAATATTTAAATGATATGTCTTGTGTGTTTTCAAACTTGATGGCGAAATAATACTTTTGCTGTCCAGTGCAGGGATATTTGGCTTTCATCAACATTTTTCTCGATCGGTCGTGCGATTGGATCACATTTTGTACAATTATCCTTGCATTAAATGAAAACCAGACTGAAAATATTATTTACCTAGACAGCGCCTTCATGTTTGCATTGCCTTCACTATATATTGCCTTTTTATTTTGAGATAACTTTAGAATTTCTGAGTTTTCCATATCAATTTTACGCGCAACAAAATCTCAGCAGTGCACCACCAGACGGCAGTATCCTCGATTTAAGAGCCTCTATTTAAAATCATCGTTGTTTAACTCTTCAAATATTATATTGTTTTGTTGTTTCAGTCGAATAACAACTGATTATGAAGTGAATTGTGTGTGGATTATCTTTGCATTCAATTAGCCTACATCTTTTTTGCCAAAGTGAAATGAGGGTCTCATTTGACGTTTTTAAACCTATATTTTAGGCAACAAAGTGAAAAATTCGTTTCAAACTATTTTCTTCCCTTTAACAGTTTTATTGTCACAGATATAGCTGACAAGTGGTTGGATACCCTAGACGTTTTTTACTCAAAGATTTGGCAAAACCTCACGAGGGAGCATAGCAGCTATTGCAGTTATTATAAAGAATTAGATCGTATCTTGTAATGTCATCTAAATGGATAAAATCTACCATTTGTCCTCTTGTTCATTTATTGCAACCATTGAAGAGGCTCAAACTGCTACCTCAGTATTTACTCTACTTTAGAGGGGGCGGTGCTGACCCTTCGTGCACCCCGCCTACTAGTTCTTTCCTCGCTGTCGACGTCACTCCACCGAACTCCATGCAAATCGCACCTCGCTGGAACGCCATTGGCCGCTCGCTCATTTTAATCGCTGTCAAAACGCATCATATGGCCGCAGCTTTAACTAACTCTTCAACTCCACTAGGAAAAGTAACTCAAATGCACGTTCAATCAATGTGGATGTGAAACGGCAGTCGGAGACCACACTAACCAGGCTACAGGAGCGAAAAGAGACCCTGAAACTAACAGCAAACGGTTGGGAATAAGCTGAATTCCACATTTGACCGGAGCTCCTCTGGCTCGTGAAGCACCTGCTTCAAGCGGACTACAGAGCGCAGAAAGTTCATGCTTTTTCTCTGCTAGCTGAAAACTTTTAAGCCACTTGAATGTATAGCATGATGATGGAGACGGACCTTCATTCCCCTGGACCCCAAACCAACACGAATCCGGGGCAAACGGGTCCAAATTCGGGGAGCAAAGCCAACCAAGACCGCGTAAAAAGACCCATGAACGCTTTTATGGTGTGGTCCCGGGGCCAGCGCCGAAAAATGGCTCAGGAGAACCCCAAAATGCACAACTCTGAAATTAGCAAAAGACTCGGTGCTGAGTGGAAAGTGATGTCAGAGGCTGAAAAGCGGCCCTTTATTGATGAGGCGAAGCGGTTGCGAGCCATGCACATGAAAGAGCATCCGGATTACAAATACAGACCGAGGCGCAAAACCAAGACCCTGCTTAAAAAGGACAAGTACTCGTTGGCTGGCGGCTTGCTCGGCGGTGCAGGTGGCGGGGTCGGCATGAGTCCTGCAGGGGTCGGCCAGAGGTTGGAGAGTCCTGGGGGTCACGGAGGCTCGGCCAGCGCTGGCTACGCGCACATGAACGGCTGGGCGAACGGCACTTACTCCGGCCAGGTGGCCGCCGCGGCAGCAGCGGCTGCGATGATGCAGGAGGCTCAGCTCGCCTACAGCCAGCACCCAGGTAGTGGGTCTCACCATCACCACGCTCATCACCATCACCCGCACAACCCTCAACCCATGCACCGCTACGATATGACTTCTCTCCAGTACAGCCCCATCTCGAACTCCCAGAGCTACATGAGCGCTTCTCCGTCCGGCTACGGTGGGATATCATACACGCAGCATCAAAACTCCAGCGTCGCCACTTCTGCAGCCATCGGCACTCTAAGCTCGCTCGTGAAGTCCGAACCCAATATAAGCCCCCCGGTTACCACACACTCCCGAGGCCCCTGCCCCGGAGACTTGAGAGAGATGATAAGCATGTATTTACCGACCGGGGAGTCCGGGGATCCGTCTGTGCAGAGCAGACTGCATGCCTTACCGCAGCACTATCAGAGCACAACTGCCGGAGTAAACGGAACTGTCCCATTGACGCATATTTGAAACAGCTGATGGAAAGTGATGGGTAACACTCCACCAAAAATATTTACCTCTTTTTTTAGATTGTCATTAAACTACTTTTGTACAGAATGTTTTATGATGTTCTTGTAATTTAAAGGTTAATATTGTTTCGAATGCAGTTCGGAGAGGAACTGAGATCTAATGAAATGTATCACTTTCAGCGAAACATTGTTTAAATATGACGTCTTTAAAAATGATTCTGACTGCGTTTCTGGCCACGCCAAGAAATATGCGACACACTGTTATTCTTTAAATATTTAAGTTTCTGTGCAAATTGACTTTTGAGTTGATAATAACAAAAGTCTAGCGTGAATAACACAATGAAATGTTTTTGAGAGCCCATAAAGAGTTTCCTGCTTATTACATTTACGTGAATTAATGTACCAGATTTATGTTGTAAAATTTCCTGTAAATTGTGAATAAGTTTTAATATTTTCAAAAGACTGGCACGTCACTGCTGCTGTACATAATTTATGACATGCATTCCTGCCAGTTCAAATCTTAACCTTGCGTTGATTCATGGTCTAAATAAAATTGGAGAAAAAGTTACTCTGCTCTAAATTGGTGTTAGTTTTTTTTACCTATCAGGTTTTGTCATTTAACATGTGTTTGATTTAGCCTACCACACATCTAGTGGACACTTTCTCTTCGTTGATTGAAGACAACATATTAATCGGCAGGTGTTAATACTTTATTTTGCTTTAAGACCTTTAGTTTTTAATGTGTGTATTTTACTTTAGCTTTAACTAATGCGATCTTTGAAAGTATCATAACGGGAAAAACGTATTTCTAAATAGGTCACACTTTGATCTCACCCGTCATGTGTGTGTATATATATATATATATATATATATATATATATATATATATATATATATATATATATATATATATATATATATATATATATATATACAATAAATATGCATAGAACCTTTGATGGGAAAATAATTTTTATATAGGCTTTTATGTAGACCTTTTTATTTTAAATGTGTCCTACTTTTGTTATAAGTTTATAAGTTGCGTGAGTCATTTTATTAATTGCCTTTATAATAAGCCGTCTGCTTAGGTAAAGTTAATTGTATATGAATAATAATTTTTAAAACAAAGATAAAAAGGAAAATCTAGAGAATAAAATAATAAATATTGTTTTGCATAAATACATATATTATGATAACTTCAATGTTGTTAAAGTCGCCTTTAAATATAGTTTACTAAAGGTACTTCACATCTATGTTTATTCGTAATTTGAATAGTTTGTTGAGCCTACTTCTATAATTAGACTAGCTGTGTGCTCAGTTCACCATTGCTTCTTCCATAGTGTATAGGCTATAATTTTGCGTATTTGAAAACGAACTATCATTATAGCCTACGTATCGTGTTGGTTAAGGTTGGCTTGACAACTTGCTTCACATTTCGTGCACCGAGATTTCATTAACTAACTTTGTCATTTTTGTCTATCACAATAATATTTGTTTAACTCTATATCAAACCTTCTTCAAATTCTTTTTAACCGAAGTTAATTTGGCTAGCGATTAATCAGTATGGTAAAAATCCTTAATTTTGAAAATAATTTCACCTATATTAGTAGGCTATAGCCTACATCTGCATGTTTAAAAACATAATCTATGTAAAAAGTTTTTCACTCGAGATGTTTATAATATTTTGGATAATGAAGTGCTCATGTTCCACTTTCTTTTTTAAAAGTAGATTTCGGTAACACTTTATTTTACAGTGTCCTTGTTACATATGTTACATGTAGTAAAAACAGTAAATTATGCATAATTACATGCAACTAACCCTCAACTAAACCCTAACCCTATAGTATGTGTAGTTAATTAATATTACTCAGTGCTTAAATATATAGCTAATTACACTGTAACAATGACACCTTAAAATAAAGTGTAACCTAGATTTCAATACACACATGAAATATGTGCTTGAGTAGTCCCACCTATTAATCAAAACACGTTTGTGCTGCAGGAACACTGTAGTCTCTTATTATATAAAAAGTGTGTGAACGTTTTCATTTCCTATGTTATTTACTAGTTGTGTTGGTTATTTATTCTCGAGTCCCGTGAAGAATTGTGGCTGAACATAATGTGATCTGAAGCAGGGTGTTTAACAGTAACCTGGATCAGCCAGCGGAGACGCTGACCTCTGGGACAGAAAGTCAAAGGTTATTACAATGAGTCTCCCTGGGGCTAGTTCAGCAACAAGTGTCAGACGTGCAAAGACACACTGTGGCACCAGACGTCCCTTTTCTCGTTGGGATGCGCATGTGAGGCCTTCAAGTCTGCAAGTGCCACTTCACGCACTTGAAATAAATATGAAGCAGAACAGAATCAGTGCTATAACTGTAGTCATAAACTGAACGATCTCGAGAGCAGCATTCGTTTGACAGACCACTGAACTTTATTTGTGTATGTTTTATTTCAGTCAGGTTTCTTTCATGAAAACCGATCTTACATTAAACTGTCAATTATTCTGAACACACACTTTCCTTTCCCCTTCACTACATGAGAATGTCCACTCAGTAGCCATTTATCTCCAGATGAAAAACTACACGGATTAGCGTCGAAAACAGAGAGGCGGAGAACCAAATCACTGCACTCGCCAGTTTAAAGGGAAAGGTTCTGGTAAATTTAACCAAAATAATTTGCTACCCCGCCGAAAGAGGGGAAAGCACGCGGGTTGGGATGGGTGAAAAGGATGGGATGGAGTTCGAGGTGGGAGGGGTGGCGGTGGACTCGAACCAATAAATCGTCTCAACGTGCGATACCCTTATCTTGTAGCCACCGATATATTCTGTGCTGGGAAGCCATCAACACTGCTGGCTCGTATGAAAACTCCCGATCTCTTGCACTCGCTGTCCTAAATGGGGATAATTAGCATCACTTTATCACGCCTCTGCATATTTTCTCCCTTCTCCAAAAAACCCGGTACGCTGCTATTGGTCGCTGCTCTGTCACAGAAGATTACGGAGACAGATTGCACGGAACGAATGTGCTGAACGAGATTAGGGAGGAATAGAAATAGCAACTGGGCCAATAAATTCCTCGCGAGGGCCTTATCGTGCAATTACACGTTGACATGTTTAACAATCTTGCTGCCTCTTAATCCTGCGCCCTTCCAAGAGGCGAGATGCTGCGCCGTAATTTCTGCAGTCTGCGATTCCGGGAGCAGTAATTTAAGCATGTATGCTCGACGCCACGAAAAAAGCAACTTCATTCAAACTTTTATTTAGCAAAATGTTGCAGTCTTTCAGCTAATTATGAATTATTTGTTCCGCACCGTGACCAAGAGTCTCTTTTAACCGCGGCAGACACAGACCAAGGGCCCGGGCATTGTCGCATGTAAATCAGCCCCTTAAGTTTCAGTACGATTTTTGTCTGAATTGCGTCATTATTGGTCGGAAGAGCAAACAGTGGGCTAATTCAGTGGACTAATTTAGTGATGCACCCTTGGGATTGCTTTTCACAGATTTTCTCATGTTGTTGTGCATCACTGAGAACCCAATTACCATTATAAAACGACTGCTGTTCAAAAAGTCTAGACTGCTTTATCTAAAAAAAAAAAAAATGCTAGATGACCAACGCAAGGCTATATGAATTTTTCAAGGCGCTTATGAAGCAAACTGCTTGTTTAATAAACTACTCTTCCGTACCTTAACTGTCTGTTCTCTCTCTCTCTCTCTCTCTCTCTCTCTCTCTCTCTCTCTCTCTCTCTCTCTCTCTCTCTCTCTCTCTCTCTCTCTCTCTCTCTCTCTCTCGTGTTCGGCAGAGAGGTCTGTGTAAGGATGATTGTGAGAGACTCTGCTGGAATTTGGCAGGCCCGCTGCTTGGAGAGGCGCCCCACGCTGTGACTCCCATTCAGCGGTCCAGCGCGCTGTGAGGTTGGGAAGTTTCACTGAGCCGTGCACTCAATGGCTCAACAAAGCTGATTACAAGCCCCAGCGAATTCCTGAAGGGACCGGGCAGCCACGCAGGTGTGCGGGAAACCGGGGCAACCCTTCAGAGTTATAGTGACAGAGCAAGACAAGCCGGGAGACCACACAAAAAGCAAAGCGTCCCATGAAGCGGCCAGGGATTTGGTGGGAAAAGAACACCTTAAATGTATCGCTTGTGCGAAAAGGGAAGAGAGGAGAAACTTTCCGAAGGCCTGTTAAAATGATGCACGGCCTTCTCAGGACCGTGAACTAAAATGGCTGTGCATCGGAAACATATTTTGGGTTCATTTTGCCATATGCATTCTGAATAGTCTCGCGATTGGGGGTTCAGGGTTAACAACGATTCATAAAGCGTAAAGGCCTGCTCACCCTCACTGTGCCCAATTCATTCTCCCTGGTGCGAAAAATCTACATCAATGAAGCAGACAGCGTATTTAATTAGAGCGGAGTCTAACTATCAATTACTCAGGAAAAACACAGGATCCCCAAGGACCGGTAATCAGCGCGCCAACAGTCCGCCGCGCGCTCATTACAGCAAAGCGACAGGCGGGAATAATAATCAGGGCGCGGCGACGCATCTGCCTACAGTATTTCCACCGCATCCTGTTGCCTCTCAGAACTTTAATAACTCGCCGTTGTTACTCCGTTTCGCCCAGTTGTAGGACGACACGACACTTGTTAATGCTGTTGCTGTATACATTTAGACCTAACGTAAGGCCTAGGCTAGTCCATGCATGTTCGGCATATGTTCATATTTTGTAACAACTTTAATTTATTTAGTTCAATTCACCTAAATTCGTAAAATATTGGTTTAGCCTACTTAAACCATTTGTGTTCATTTTTGTTAAACATTTTTGTTCCCAGTATAGTTCTTTGCAAGGACCTGAATGGAAGGAGTAGTCTAAATGTTGAGATGAATTGTTTGATTGACCGTTAATTGTTTATTTGTTTGTTTGATTTGTTTTTAGGCTTAACCAAATATGAATTATTAATAAATATAAAGTATTTTTGAGTGCGGCATCTTTTATTCACTGGACTCTGTGTTCTGCCAACATTTCCTCAGTTTGAGTGAGGGCTCAGGCTTACTTTATGCGGCTAATTTAATCCTCCACAGAGTCAACGAGGGCTAATTGAGATCAGCGGGGAGCAAACACCCATTCACAGTCAGTTTCTCCCGTGCCTTGGATTGTCCCGTCTTGCGTGAGGTTTAGAACTCGGAACCAAAATGTGTCAGTCTATAGATCAAGACTATGTTGGCTTTGATTCCTGAATTATACAAATGGCAAAGGTCTCTGAGATTTAGGCATGTTTCAGTTCCCATGCTTAGCCTTATAAATATGCTATAAATCTATTCCAGTCTTGGCCTCACCTGTGTCCTGTCACCCCTGCTGTCCTCATGTGATTAGAGGACAAAAGCACTTACCCGGCCCGGCTATGGTAGTCAATCAACCACAACGGACTATGCTAATTGAGGGGAAAGGCGAGAGGAAGACGAACAGTGATCCCAATTGTTCGGCGAATTTCACAGCTCAGCGCAGCTGCAATGCTACTATTCTCTCCAAATACACTCGTTCATCACTTCTAACACAACGCTACTGTAAGCTGAAGTCTGTGCGAACAGGAAGAGGATTCGCAGTACTCGCGAACGTCGCGATTTTCCCACAGAAGTTGACATATTACATAAGAAACAATAGCAATGTGGCATAGTGTACAGCCAAAGAGATCAATGAGACGCACTGTAAAGTTGCCGAGGAGCTGTCCAGGTCCTGAAATAAACGCGGCTCAAACACTACAGCCGCATATGTTCTGCTGCTGGGCTATATCACGAGCGACAAATCTTCAAGCAAATCAAGTAACAAATATGTTTAATAGCGCATAGTACTTTTTCATTTTATTTTCTCAATGAATATTTTTTTTTTATACTTCGCCCTGACCCTCGTGTGTCTCTCTTGATCGAATTTAAAATTGACAGTCAAAGTTAGTAGGCTACTTCAGGTTTTTGGACAGATGCAATAGAGCCAGGATTCTAAGCCTTGCTTCTTGTCATATAGTGGATGTCTTGTGAGCTAAAGATTTGAACATAAATGGCGTAGCACATATGCAGATACAAAGATTTTTAATCGTTTGAAGAAAAGAAAAAAAGTCTCGTAATTTAGTTCTGATCAGCCTTTGTTTCTGTTTGGCTTTCTCCCATTTTTCAGTCTGAGATCAAATATGCACCTAGAAAACAACTTGTAGCACATATAAAAAAAAAGAATGACAACTTTAACTGTAAATTACTTTTTCCTCGCATCTAGTTTGACCCATCTCACAAGATGCCATTCCACTCAGCAGGAGTCAGAAAATAGGCCTGAGAATTGTTTGTGTTATTCCGCTGTTGGAGTCCCACTGTGCTTCTGTATTTTCTGATGGGATAAACTTTGACTGTGTCTGATTGTGTTGCTTTTACATCTGAAAGAGGGAGGGAGAGACAGAAAGAAACAACAATAAAAGAAGCTGATGTTTATGGATTGATCATTGATTTTGTTGCTCTTGGCTGTATGGGCCCCCTTTTTTTAATAAAGACAAGCAAGGATATGGAAGCGTGTACAACAGTGCAGGCTAAAGCTGCAGAAGTGGATGGAGTCTGCGTGGACAGTCACTGACAGTTGAAGTACCTGCCCTGAGGGCTGCGTGACGGATTGGGGGCAGTGGGGTTAGGGGTGATAATGACACACCCCACTGAGTGTTATTACTTAAAGACTGTGCTGGGCTGAAATGACATTGTAATGGGATGGGGCTTTTGCCACGTTTTCACCACACTGGGTGCTCTTGCTCAGCAACTTACTTCCCGCTTCTGTGTCCTCTTTTGTCTGCCATATAACTGCTTTTTTTCCACCCCCTGTCTGTTTCCCTGTCCCTTTTTCTCTCACTCTTCCCTATTCTTTCTAGTGTCTGCTTACATGCATTACACAGACTCACGTTTATGCATGCATAGGTTCCTGGCAGTATACGCAGAAATTTGGTGCATAACTTTTTTGTTCTTCCTCTAACACTGAAAAAGCGTATGTGTGTCTGTACTAGCTTCAGTGCACCTTTCACGCTACTGAACGCATGGCCTGTCTGGCTCAGATCATGACTGCGGCTCTACAACAAGCTTTAATGAGATCCCATTCAGTACGACTCGGACACAAGCACTCATGTTTTGTGTAAGTTATCATAAACAAAACTCAGATACCTTTTCTACTCTTTGGCATTTATGCCAAAACATCCGTCTTTTTGTTTAGTAGTGTATTGTAAAAAAAAAAACCTGGCATCAATACATGGTCCAGAGCATATAGATTTTATTATTTTTAAAGGTCCCGTTCTTCGTGATCCCATTGTTCAAACTTTAGTTAGTGTGTAATGTTGCTGTTAGAGCATAAATAATACCTGTAAAATTATAAAGCTCAAAGTTCAATGCCAAGCGAGATATTTTATTTAACAGAAGTTCCCTTTCAAAGCCTACAGCGAACGGCCGGCTTGGACTACATCCCGGTACTTCCTTCATAAATGATGACGTCAGTAGAACAGACTAACCTCCGCCCACAAGAATACGCGAAAAAGGGGGCGTGGTCTTGTTGCTGTCCCACGTGGAGAAGAGGACGTGTCGCGTGGAGAAAAGGAAGTGTTGCGTTTGAGTGTGTTTGTCGCCATGTCGTCGAGACGCTGTTATTTTCAAGGAGGGACTTCATAGAATAAAGGAAGTCATCAGCCGTTTTTAGGAGAGTGAAAACAGCGGTGTACAGATAAGTAAATTGTGTTAAAAATACTGTTTTTTTACACGCGAAACATGAACACGTTATATTGCACACTGTAAGCACAATCAAAGCTTCAAAAAAACACGAAGAACGGGACCTTTAAAGGTGTGTTTGCGGTTAGTTTGTGGTCTGCAGTGACAAGCCCCTGATGTGATTTAAGGTGGCACTCATATTGTGAGTAATAAGCAGCTTTGCCTCTAATTCTTCCAGTTCTTACATATAGACGACTCCCTGTGTTCACATACAAAGGTTTTATTTAGCCCTAGTGGTTACTTCTTTCCTCTAGTTCTTAAAAATGCGTTTAGAGTGAGCTGAACCCTTGGGTAAATAAGAATGGCATACAGGTAAATACAACCTCAGAGGAACAACAACATATTATACCGTGTAACAAAAATAAAGCCAAAATGGACAAGCCATGAGTGACAAACTAATACACCATATGATTTAATTGCCACTTTTAGCAGCAACAAGTTAAAGGAATCGTTTTCTGTATGACAGCATCAGTCTCTCGCATCGTTCTGGAGGAATTTTGTCCCACTCTTCTTTTCAACGTTGCTTCAGTTCATTTAGGTTTTTGGGCATTTGTTTATGCACAGCTCTCTCTTAAAGGGTTAGTTCACCCAAAAATGAAAATTCTGTCATTATTTACTTACCCTCATGTCGTTCGACACCCATAAGACCTCCGTTCATCATCGGAACACAAATTAAGATATTTTAGTTGAAATCCGATGGCTCAGAAAGGCCTCCATTGGCACAATGCACTGTATACTCTCAAGACCCATAAAAGGTACTAAAGACGTTGTTACAAAGCCATCGGATTTCAACTAAAATATCTTCATTTGTGTTCCGAAGATGAATGGAGGTCTTATGGGTGTCGAACGACATGAGGGTAAGTAACTAATGACAAAATTTTCATTTTTGGGTGAACTAACCCTTTAAGGTCACGCCTCAGAATTTCAATCGGTTGAGGTCTGGACTTTGTCTGGCCAGTGCAACACCTTGATTCTTTTCTTTTTCAGCCATTCTGTTCAGTGCTGGCCCGTGGGGTTGTGAGACCCTAGGCAAGGTCATGAAAATAGGCCCCACTAGAGTATCATAATAATTTAATAAATAATGAGAAAGCACAGAAAATGACAATTTCCATATTTAAGTGTATAAATGTGTATTAAGGGTAATAAATTCAACATGCATATGAAAAGTGAGCTTGAAAAATGTAACTAAATACATGAAAAAAATAAAAATAAAATAAATTGTGTGAATAGTACATAAAAACGAAATAAAAAAATAATAATAATATATATATATATATATATATATATATATATATATATATATATATATATATATATATATATATATATATATATATATATATATATATATATATATATTAGGCTACAGATTAAGTGTAACATTCAACATACATAGGTAAAAATATTTAAACAGATATATCGATCTGTATATCGATCCTTCTCGACCCGCTCCGAGTAAGATTCGAACCGACGCGTCCAAACCTACACTTCACCTAAAAGGCCTGTAGGTGCTACGCCACCTTCATTTAACCAATTATGATAACTTCATTAGACAGTAAATCAATAAGAAATGCATGAGTAGATCATTTTTTAACTTAGCACGCTGAATATGGTCCAATTTTCCCTCATATGTGACATAAGCATTACATGTATTTATTGAAAATAAATGCTGTTCCAATCCTATATGCAATGGAAAAAAGGCGGATTCGAACTCGATTTGCATCAAAAATGTCTGCCACGCATTTCCTCTACACCACTGCTACTGATAAGTTATCAATGGTTTTTATACGTTTGTCTGTCCCAACCAGACATTGCATCTGCCAACAAGTTGGGCTATTTGCACTTAGTGTAAATAGACACTCTGATTATTCTAATAGTTTCGCGGCCATGTTGGGCCCCTGAGATAAGGAGGGCCCCAGGTGACTACCTGTACCGCCGGTTGGACGGGCCGGCTCTGGTTCTGTTGTAGATTTGCTGGTGTGTTTGGTATGATTATCCTGTTCCATGACCCAATTTCAGCCAAGCTTTAGCTCTCTGATAGATGGCCTCATATTTGACTCTAATACTTTAGTAAACATAGGAGTTCACCTCCATGACTGCAAGGTGCCCAGGTCCTGTGGCTACAAAACAAGCCCAAAATTATCACCCCTCCATCAGCGTGATGGACAGTTGGTATGAAGTGTTTGCGCTCATATGCCTTGTTTAGTTTTCGCCTAACTTGGCGCTGTCCATTATAGCCAAACATCTCCACTTTGGTTTCGTCTGTCCAAAGGACATTGTTCCAGAAGTCTTATGGTTTGTTCAGATGCAACTTTGCAAATCTAATCCTTGACGCCATGTTCTTTTTAGAGAGAAGAAGCTTTCTCCTTGCAACCCTTCCAAACATGCCATACTTGCCCCATCTTTTTTAATTGTACTGTCATGAACTTTAACATTTAACATGTTAATTGAGGCCTATAGAGTCTGAGGTGTAGTTCTTGGGTGTTTTGCTATTTCTCTGAGCATTGCACAGTCTTGGGGTGAATTTTCTGGGACATCCACTCCTGGGAAGATTGGCAACTGTCTTGAATACTTTCCACTTGTGCATAATCTGCCTTACTGTAGAATAATGGACTTCAATTTGTTTGGAAATTGCCATATAAACCTTCCCAGATTGATGGCAACAACAATTTCTTCTCTAAGATCATTGCTGATGTCTTTCTTCCTTGGCATTGTGTTAACACACACACACACACACCTGAATGCTCCAGACCAGCAAACTGCCAAAACTTCTGCTTTTATTGAGGTGATCACATCTGCTGATGATCAATTCATCAAAGACATTTGATTAGCAGCGCCTGACTGCGACTTGTCCTCTTAATTCTTATGGAAACAGTAAGGGTGTCCTTAGTTTGTCACCCTTGGCTTTTCCATTTTGGCTAGTTTTTGTTAAATAAATAATGACACGGTGTAATATGTCGTGTTGTTGTTCATCTGAGGTTGTATTTACCTAATTTTAAGACTTGCCAAGGACCAGAGGATTTTTATTTATTTATTATGTCCTGATACATAAAACC
The DNA here is from genome assembly GCA_023566225.1 of Romanogobio albipinnatus. Lineage (NCBI taxonomy): Eukaryota > Metazoa > Chordata > Actinopteri > Cypriniformes > Gobionidae > Romanogobio > Romanogobio albipinnatus. The sequence continues at coordinate 30,900,218 of CM042243.1, read as the reverse complement.
ATAGAATTCAACAGGGTGTACTTACTTTTTCACTTGAATGTATGTGTGTGAGTGAGTGTTTATATATATATATATATATATATATATATATATATATATATATATATATATATATATATATATATATATATATATATATATATATATATATATATATATATATATATATATATATATATATATATATACACTCACCTAAAGGATTATTAGGAAAACCTGTTCAATTTCTCATTAATGCAATTATCTAATCAACCAATCACATCGCAGTTGCTTCAATGCATTTAGGGGTGTGGTCCTGGTCAAGACAATCTCCTGAACTCCAAACTGAATGTCAGAATGGGAAAGAAAGGTGATTTAAGCAATTTTGAGCATGACATGGTTGTTGGTGCCAGACGGGCCGGTCTGAGTATTTCACAATCTGCTCAGTTACTGGGATTTTCACGCACAACCATTTCTAGGGTTTACAAAGAATGGTGTGAAAAGGGAAAAACATCCAGTATGCGGCAGTCCTGTGGGCGAAAATGCCTTGTTGATGCTAGAGGTCAGAGGAGAATGGGCCGACTGATTCAAGCTGATAGAAGAGCAACTTTGACTGAAATAACCACTCGTTACAACCGAGGTATGCAGCAAAGCATTTGTGAAGCCACAACACACACAACCTTGAGGCGGATGGGCAACAACAGCAGAAGACCCCACCGGGTACCACTCATCTCCACTACAAATAGGAAAAAGAGGCTACAATTTGCACAAGCTAATCAAAATTGGACAGTTGAAGACTGGAAAAATGTTGCCTGGTCTGATGAGTCTCGATTTCTGTTGAGACATTCAGATGGTAGAGTCAGAATTTGGCGTAAACAGAATGAGAACATGGATCCATCATGCCTTGTTACCACTGTGCAGGCTGGTGGTGGTGGTGTAATGGTGTGGGGGGTAATTTTCTTGGCACACTTTAGGCCCCTTAGTGCCAATTGGGCATGGTTTAAATGCCACGGCCTACCTGAGCATTGTTTCTGACCAATGCCATCCCTTTATGAGCACCATGTACCCATCCTGTGATGGCTACTTCCAGCAGGATAATGCACCATGTCACAAAGCTCGAATCATTTCAAATTGGTTTCTTGAACATGACAATGAGTTCACTGTACTAAAATGGCTCCCACAGTCACCAGATCTCAACCCAATAGAGCATCTTTGGGATGTGGTGGAACGGGAGCTTTGTGCCCTGCTTTGTGCATCCCACAAATCTCCATCAACTGCAAGATGCTATCCTATCAATATGGGCATATATATATGTGTATATATATATAAGATGGATGCTTTCATGTTGTTTATGCCAAATTCTTACCCTACCATCTGAATGGTGTATCAGAAATTAAGATAGTTCTTCTCATGTATTTAAAAAAAAATCAAGGTCAGTTCGCTCAGGATTTAAAAACATCTGGAATATAAACGATCCATATTATATTGGCAATAAAGGACAATTTCGACTTGAATCGTCTGCCTGTAATAATGACTTGCAATTCAGTCTGTGCATTAACACTGTTTTCAGATCGAGTAATCCAAAATTGATGTTTTACAAATAATTTTTAAATAGACATTTTAAAAATTCTTGCTCATGTAGTTTTTCTTTCCTTGCATTCTTTATTAAGTACTTAATAATAATAATAATAATAAAAGAGTAACTAATTTTAATGACATCATTTGCCAGTACTCTCGTCACACCACACACACATATATGCATTGTGGCTAAACCCTTAGTGAGTGCGAGAGCTGCATATGGGCTATTACTGTAGTGATTCATGCACATGCTGGTCTCTATTTCAGTGAGCTCTTTGTGAGTATGCGTATTACTCTGACCCTGCACCTCTAATGTGTTTTGGGGGGAGAGTAACCTTAAACACAATGATGACTTTATGGCTGATGTACTTAATAAGCCGAGGAGCAGAGCTGTTTTAAACTACTGTGGCTCCTCTCTTTCTAATGTGGCAGTATTTCTTGAGGCTGAGGAAAAGCTGCTATTTCTCTCTGAGGCGCAGAGCCAATACCTGAGACCTCTGCCAAAAAAGCCAATCCTTTTACACTGTAGAAATCTTTTAGTGTACGCAATACACGGATACAAACAAATGCACAAAAATCCATAAGCATTTTGTCTTTCTCAAACAGAAATACAGGCAAACACACACTCACTCACACACAGTTTGGTGATTATTTTAAGTAGAGGAGATTAGGTTAATGAGGGGTCAGGGGGTGACCATAAGAAACAACGACTTGGTTTCCTCTGGATGTCACTGATAGCTCTTACTGCATCTGACCTTTGACACCCCTTACAGTGAGTGATCAACAGACTCCGCCATTTAGATGGACTAGATTACAATATCAATGTCACTGAAATATATCTTTCAATGAAAACCAAAATGGCAGCTAAAGAGGGTCCATTTGTAACAATGACCTTACTGACACATTTGGCGCCCTTTGAAACTGCAGTCAATATGAATCAAAACAATTTCTCACATTTTAACGTTCAAAAGTTTGGGGTCGGTAATAAGAATTTTTATTGTTTTTGAAAGATGCTTACCAAAGTTGCATTAATTTGATCAGAAACACAGTAAAAACTGTAATTTTGTGAAATATGTTTACAATTTTAAAAAACTGTTTTTTCTATTTCAATTTTTTTATTTATTCCTGTGATGTCAAAGCTGAATTGTCAACTCCGGTCTTCAGTGTCACATGATCCTTCAGAAATCATTTTAATTTGAGGATTTGATGGTCAAGAAACATTTACTATTATAATTATAATTGTCGGAAAAATATTTTTGGTGAAAACTTGTCTTCACTATAACTTTTACTGTCAATTTAATGCATCCTTGCTGAATAAAACTATATATTTTTTTTTTTATGAAACTCATAAGGTTATATAATATATAGTTTGGGGAAAGTTTCCTTTCTATGTGAGAAGGCTGACCTGTTTTTTTTTTTTGCCCTCTCTTTTTTCCCTTTCCTATAGGCACAGATGAAGTCATGGATTCTTTTATCCGTCTCTTTTCTCACACTTCTTTTTTTGCTGCCCGAAGTTTTAATGATTAGAGCTGATCAAATATCTTAAGGCATAGGTAAAACTTTTCCAGACCACTTCATGAGATAACCTTGAGTGTATCGCTAGATTAACATTACTTTAGAATATCTATCAGTCCCGTACAGCTCCACTAATGGGACATAAATGCCAAAGCACATGAAAACAAACCTCAATTTGCCAGAAATCCTGCTATAGCAGCAAAATCAATCAGTTCATACATTAACATAATTAACTGCATACACGTTATATGACTTTTCGCGTCTCGGTACTCTGACCCGCCGTTCTAAATGTGACTCTTCAAAAAAAAAGGTAGACAGTGAGCGTGAATGCGGTCACGCTGTGATCGTGTCATGTCCGTACAAGTTTTCAAAGTCTTCTGGCTCCTGTGCGAGTTGAAAAGAGTAGATCAATTTCTAATAAACTTCTTCAATAGGCCAATTTTGCCTTTCACTGGCTGCTTTGAAAAGCTCCAGTTAGCATTTAGAGAAAGAGATGGAGAGTGAAGGATGATTACAGAGGAGTACAGTATGCCACTGAAGGTCATCACTCAAGGATAATGAGTGCTGTATTGAAACTACACCTGTTCCCACCGTTTTCCCCCCAAACCAGTCTACATGAGTGAGAGTTCACTAAATCATATTGATCTCAAAACAACACAGCTGATTGACAGCTGCATTTCAGGGTGTGAAAAAGTCTCATGTCCTTTCAAAGAAAAATAATCTGGTTGTAAAAAAAATGAGAAATTTAGACTGATATAAGGGTGAGAACCCCTCATTTTATTTTCAGGAGAACATTTGTACATTCATTCATTCATTTTTAAGGGCAGTTGATTTCATGTTACGAGCAACAGCAGTACTAACAACAAATATGTTGGTTAACAGCTTTTTTTTCTAGCTATAGCTTCTTGAGCAAACAAACAAATATTACAGTGTCAAGCACTGAGACGTCAGTTTATGGATCAGTTTTGTGTGTTTTCTATTTTCTTTTTTATGCAATTGATTTCTGTGAGGGTAAAAGCTGAATTTTCAGAAGCCGTTATCTTTAAGAAAAAATTCTAATATGCTGAGTGATTTGCTGCTCAAGAAACATTATTATCAACATTGAAAACATAGCTTAATATTTTAGTGGAAAGTATGATTCATTTTTTTCCAGGATTCTTTGATAAATTGAAAAATGTAGCAATATTTATAAATGTATTTACTGTCACTGTTTAATACATTTAATAAACAAAGAAAATTAATTTAAAAAATCTTACCCTAATATAAGGATTTTTTTTATATACAAAACACATATAACTGTCGTAAAATACATGAATGTAAGGTGACGGTCATCGATGCTTGACACTTTTGGTCCACTAATGCAGAGAAACATCTTATTTCCTCCTTGCATATTTCCTGATTTATTTTATGTAATCTGAGGTGAACGGCCATAATGGGATTAGAGGCGGTGCTGCTGAACCCAGCGCGGCCCTGCTACCAGCTCACTCAAGAGAAACACACAGTTATCACACAACAGCAGATTGTTTTGAACTACTTATGAAAAAATGGAGCATCTGAAGACAGAGGCACTCTTGCCAGCGTGAGCTGGTGTTAAGTGCATGGTTGTTCCCGTTGTTTTATTTAGCATCTGCAGAATTCCCAGCATAGTTAAGGTGCTTTGGAAAAGGATTAACTGTTGCTGGCACCGGTGTGCAAGCCTTGCAGATTTTCCCCTAGCAAGAAAGTACAAAGAAGAGGAACAGGGAGATGGAAAAGAGGGAGAAAAAGCAAAGAGAAACCACAATAACAAGTTGTATAAACATAACCTGAGAGTGAGACACGGGTAAAAGTATATCTAAACAACAATTATCCCTGAAGGAGGAAAGGAGGAGGCTTTCACTTGCCTACTTACAGTGTCCTATTACATCAGATGCTTAATTTCAGTCTCTCTCTTCTACCTTATTCCCTCCTTCTCTAGCTCAGTGTCTTGTTTTTCTCTCATAATCTACTCCTCCTTTTTTGCCCTGTAATGTCCAGCTGTTTCTTAATAGGTCTATTCAGAGAGGAGCAATATAAAAAACCCAAATCATGCTGAAAAGATACATACAGATGTGTTTGGAAATATCTTTCCCAGTTTACACATTTAGATCATTCGAGTTTAGTCTCAAGTACATCATATGAATCACTCAGTATTGATGCCAGGATATAAGCGAATAAAATACAATCACATCTGAGTGACTTTATAATTTCCTACAAATTTTTATTTTCCTTCCCTCAGGAATGGCTGCAGATGATTAGGTATTTTAATTATTTGAAGACGCTCTGAATTCAGTATGACCGTGAAGCATTCCTGACATTATTGTGTCCATGACTTTCTGTTCACATCCTAATTTTGATGAACCTAGTGTGTGTAACGAACCCATAGTGTATAAAAACCAAGCAAACTCGATTTGTGGATATTTGCCAGAACACTGTGATATCTTGTCTCCCTCCTTCATTGTCATTGCAAAGACGTTTTAAATTGTGTGAGGTGCAAATATGAAGTCAGCCGAATCAGAAACAGTCGAACTGTAATAAAGAAGGCACTGACCTTGATACATTAAAAATAAATAGTGACCTTTTTTTATCAGAGCGGGTCTGTTCTGTAGTGACAAATGATTTAGTCTGGGAAATTTGTAGTTGTATTGACAGTATTCAGATGCTCTTCTGCTGTTTCTCTGGTTAGGTTCCTTGTTTCTGGAGCAGAGAAACCAGATCCGGCCTGTTCGTAGAACTGCAAACAAAAGCACTTGACTGACGGCCAGATTTCTTCTCGTGGCTGTACTCGGGTTTCCACGCTCCCAGTATGACGCTTGAGAGACGGCAGGTAACGCAATCTCAGGTGTGCTCGGGGGTGTGGCCGGCCCTTTTCTCCTTCTTCACCTTGATCACCCGCAGCGCAGCGACAAACACGGCTCCGTTTCAACCACTTATCCTGCTCGGCTGAAATAATCATCTGATCAGCTTCCTTCTTGTTCTCCCTCCCTCTCTCACTCCCTTCTCTGTTTCTCTCGCTTGATTCCACTCTTTATTGCATGGAAGTACAGTCTGCATTTTCACCCTCTGTCTACAGTTATTCTGAAGCAAAACATTAAGGCACTAAATGTTAGTGGCTCTGGTTTCTTCTTTTATCTCTTAAACTCCATATGGAAATTGCGTGATAGTGAAAGGACGCTCCTGGATGGCGTATTCTCTCTTATTAGTATGTGGCGCTTTTGAAAGGTTACAGTAATTCAATATAGTATTATGGATATTAGGAAATGCAGCAGGACCTCCTGGGACTTTTATGCCAGGCGGTGTGTGAAGAGAGCTCAGAGGATCATCAGAGACTCTAGCCACCCGAACCATGGGCTGCTCTCACTGCTGCCATCAGGCAGACGGTACCGCAGCATCAGAACACGCACCAGCCGACTCCAGAACAGCTTCTTCCCACAAGCAATCAGACTTCTTAACTCTTGATCCATCAGTTCATAACACACACTGACAGAATATCACTCAGCACAACCCACTGTAGATACACACACATTATATACACATTTATTTATCATATAGCATCTATTGTACATTGGATCTCTATTGTGATTAATATTGTATACTGTACATTGTATATTATTATTATAGCTTAATGTATATTGTTTAATGTATGTTTAGTGTACATTGTTTAAAGTATATGTATATTGTAAGTATGTGTATATTGTTTTAAAGCTGTGAGAACTACACTCACATTGTGTAAATTATTTATTGTTTATTGTACAGTTTACCGTGCTGTGAGTAATTGTGTGCGCATCAGATGTGTAATCTGATGTTGCTTTAAATGTTGTACATGTCATGTCATGACTACTATGTTGCTCGGAACTGCACCTAAGAATGTCACCTACTGTTGCACTTGTGCATATGGTTGTGTGACAATAAAGTGATTTGATTTTTGATTTGATTTGAATAGAGGGTTGAAATACTACTTTCAGTAATCATTTTGTTTTTTCAAATGTTTTTGGTAACGGCACAGTACGCATTCCGGAGCCCTAACACAAGTGTTGACAAACAAGCACATATGATAGAAGTGAAAATTAGGGCATAAGGAGCACTATTACGCATAATGTATAAATGTCATTTTTGTGATTAAATATGAAAGCTTTAAATCTATCCTTTCTGCTTGCTAGGTATACTGTATATTTTTGAGAGGGCCAACTCCCTGGCGTGCAGTATTTTAGAGTGCCCATTTAGCCGGGCCCCCTGCTCTCCTGACAGCTGATGGAAAAGGCAGTATAACAATGAGCCCCCACCGTGCCTCTCTGCCTGCCCCCAACCACCAGGGGAAGAGGAAGCGGCGGCAGCCGTGTGACACATTATTCTGTCCCCCCGGAACCTGCAGCCAGGCCAAGCCCCCCCTCCGGGTTCCCTTGGACCTCTAAGTGCCAAGCCAGGGACTGAGTGACATTTCCAGAGTCCTGACCTTTGTTTTTCCATTGACTGGGAAGACGTTTGAAGGAGGTACAGTGCACACTGGTCGACTCTCTGCAAACTGCACACACTCGCAATTACACACATGGTTTTAGTACGTCTCGCACGAAATCCGAGAAACCGAACGCTATGCTGTCACAGAGCTTATTTTCTCATAAACTGCGAGAGAAACTTGCTAAATCTGGTTTACATTTTACTATGCCAAAGCCACGATAAACTTAACTAGACTACTGAAAGGTAACCCAAGTGCACTTTGACTAAAATTTAATCTTCTCAAAAATGACCACTGGAGACCAAATCATGGCACATTTTATGCTTCTGAAAAGGTCCCTTCAAAATGAAGTCAGATTGTTGTACCATTTAGCATTACATAGAAAAGTCTACTGCAAAAATTAATTTAGGAGGCATGTTGGTTTGAAGTATGGGTTCTCTTAGACTACATTTAAAAGCAAAACAGGAGAAAGGAAAGCCTCATGTGGAGAAAATGGCATAAAATGGAATGTACTGCAGTGTTGATAGGTTGAGTCTTGGGCTTTATTAATGATATAAGCTGCTGGCCAGTGCTTTGGTCAAATCAGACACCTGCTATGGCTGCCACACTCCACGAACGATGACATCACAGGGAGCAGGACAAGTCAGATCCGCCGTTAATCGCTCGCCTTAATTGAGTGCTCTGCTGAGTTCCAAATTGCTCAGTACAATCAAGACTCATTTAAGAGTCCCACCATGTGCTCTTAGGCCATGATGAGATATTGCCTTCGTTGCCTGTTGTTTCTGAATATTAGCCTGCCTTTCAATACGCCCCCTACATATTTGCCTTTTTTACTCGTACCCTTCAGGTTTCTGTTTTTACCGGCTGCGGTTTTCGATAATTTCCCTGAATTCCAGGTGGGGAAGGAAGCTATTGTTTTCGAACATCCTGGTCCTACTCATCATTTGTTCACTAAATCCAAAGCGGCAGTAAGTATACGCCAGTAATGAAACAAAGTGATTCTTTCGTTTTTCTTCCTGAACACAGACAAGAAGTCCTTTCGGAATATGTAAAGGATTATCTCTCCATTTTCGCAAAACAGATCTTGTATCACCCTGAATGGGTTTATTTTGCAGTATGAACTGTACATTATCCAGCTTATTATGCTACTCGTTAAATAAATATATGTAATATTGATTTGAGTTGAAATTATTTTAGAATTTGACCTGTGTACTAGCTTAGCAGGCGCTAAGGAATAAAATAGCCTGTTCACACCAAGACTGATAACGATAAAGATATACAGAAAAGTCTTAGGCACGTTAGTATTTTCACCCCCAAAAATGGTTTTAAGCCAGTTATTTATAACTTTTGTAATAGTGTGTCAGTAGGTTATATCAGTTTACATTTTCAAACATTCATTTTGCCATTAATTGTAATAATCCATTCCAGTGAGATTTTTGTATGCAGAAGGAGTCAGACAACAGAGCTATGATCCACACAGAGATCTGATCTCACCATCATCGAGTCCGTCTGGGATTACATGAAGAAACAGAAAAAACTGAGACTAAATCCAGCAGAACTGTGGCAGCGTCTCCAAGACGCTTGAAGAAACCTTCCTGCAAAGCTCCCTAAAAAACTATGAGCAAGTGTCCCAAAACAAAAGCTGTTTTCAACGCAAAGGGTGGTCACACAAACTGATTTGATTTAGTTATAGAAGTTAATTGATCAAAAAAATTAACAGTCTACTTATGACATTATTTTTGAATGTCATAAGTAGACTTGACTTTACAGCATTTTTACCCAAGTGTCTAAGTACTGTAGCTTTACAGGAAGGTTTCTTCAAGCGTCTTGGAGACGCTGCCACAGTTCTTCTGGATTTAGTCTCAGTTTTTTCTGTTTCTTTATGTAATCCCAGACGGACTCGATGATGGTGAGATCAGATCTCTGTGTGGATCATAGCTCTGTTGTCAGACTCATTCTGCATACAAAAATCTCACTGGAATGGATTATTACAAATAATGGCTAAATGAATGTTTGAAAATGTAAACTGATATTACCTACTGACACACTATTACAAAATGTATAAATAACTGGCTTAACCATTTTTGGGGGTGTAAATACTAACGTGCCTAAGACTTTTGCACAGTACTGTAGCTCTAAAAATTGTTCTAAATATAAAAGAATAGCAGAGGCCACACCGTATGATGAACGCAAAAATTATGACAGCCAGTGCGAATCCATCCTGCTTTAAAGAGCTTGAGCATTTAAAGTGACAGACGGCCAACCTGCAGCACATTGGTGTGGACCCTAATATAGTTATCTTTATTGTGATCTTTATAGTTATCGTTCTAGTTGTGAACAGGCCTTTAGAATGTACAAAACAGTCGGCGTAGCAACAAGACAAACACTGCAACAATATTACAATGATATTAATAGAGTGCATTAGCGCCCACCCCCTGTTTCAGTGGAGCTGGTTCTGGAAGTATTTTTCCATTCATTTTTCCCATAGGGATTTTATAAAAGAGTTATAAGCCATGAACCAAGACAATCAGCTACGAGGTGAATCACACGACTACAAACTTTGATTTGAAGCAAAAAAGTAGGCTATTTAAAAATCGTACAAAAATACAAACAAGACTGTGCACTTAACGGCTTTAGTGAGGGAAAGAACTACAATCCCATGAAGCATTGCGAACAGCATAATCAAATAGATTTGTGCAGTTTTGTTTAACTTGGGCATTTGTAAAATGAGACCATGAGTTCGTGGTGTGAAATGAGAAACATGAAAGTAGCATTTTGAACGGCCTGATATACAGTGTTACCAGGGGCAATAGTGAATATTAGGAAATGTCTGATCACTGTATGGTGCAATTGACCAATCAGAATCAAATATTCCAGAGAGCTATGTAATATTATTTAACAGACGGCTTGTTACTAATAGCACTGCAACACCCTGCGCTCTGTCTCAGAGCTGTAGTGTCATCTCTGAATCGCCCCACAGTCAAGTCAAGTCAACTTTATTTATATAGCGCTTTTAACAATGCAGATTGTTTCAAAGCAGCTTTACAGTGTTAAACAGCAAAATAATGCAACAGAATTTTATTCAGCCGTATAGCCATTCCGGAGAAAACGGTGATTTCATCAGTTCATTTCAATTATCATACAGTGACAGTGTGGGCTTTAGATCAGTAATTTAATTTATATGGTTAATTTAGTTTAATAATTAGATTTATTTGGATATTTAGTTGAAAAAATTTAGTGTCCCCAACTGAGCAAGCCAAGCCAGAGGCAACAGTGGCAAGGAAACCAAAACCCCATCAGGTGACCTAATGGCGAAAAATAAACCTTGGGAGAAACCAGGCTCAGTCGGGGTGCCAGTTCTCCTCTGGCCAGTTAACAAACAGCGTATAATTATTATTCTGGCAAATTTACAGGTCAGAGGTCATAATAGATCGGAATATTCGAAAGATCAGAGGCAAATACAAGATGAGACTTAAAGGTGCAGTAAGCGTTTTTTGAGTAACACTGTTGAAAAGTGGATCAGACCGAGCACCAAAACACACTTGCCAATCAGCAGTAACATTCATGATGGGGGAGGAGAGAGAGCTCAGTGCACAAGACTGACATTAGCAGAACGACTATAGAAAGAGAGAGATGGCCGAGAAAATACAAAAGAGGAAAAGGCCAGGGGAATATACCTTTAAAAAGAAGGGTAACGATCAGGCAAGAGGTAGGACCTACGATAATATCAGAGAAGCTTTCGAGCACTGGAGAGACCTTAAAGGGTTAGTTCACCCAAAAATGAAAATAATGTAATTTATTACTCACCCTCATACCGTTCTAGACCCGTAAGACCTCCGTTCATCAGTGAGGCCTGCATAGCCAGCAATGACATTTCCTCTCTCAAGATCCATTAATGTACTAAGCACATATTTAAATCAGTTCATGTGAGTACAGTGGTTCAATATTAATATTATAAAGCGACGAGAATATTTTTGGTGCACCAAAAACCCCGAAATAACGACTTATATGATAGCCGATTTCAAAACACTGCTTCATGAAGCTTCGGAGCATATCGAATCAGCGGTTCGGATCGCCAAAGTCACGTGATTTCAGCAGTTTGACATGTGATCCGAATCATGATCCGAACCGCTGATTCATAACGCTTAGTTTATTTTGCCGCACCAAAACTATTCTTGTCTCTTCGTAATATTGATATTGAACCACTGTACTCACATGAACTGATTTAAATATGTGCTCGATACATGAGTAACATATTTTTTTTATTTTGGTTCACCTTTTAGTGATCACTATAACCACTTAATTTAGTCACATTTGTAATATATTAGTTACTTGGACTATTGTGTTATGTTGGGAGCTGTTTATGAAAACTGTGCTTGTTTTTTGTGATGGAAGGGATGACTTTGCTGAGTAGATGAGCTAAATAATTAGACAATCGACTTAATTTAGTAACACAAATTGCTTTCACTTATTGATGACATCATACCCTTGGTCGGCAGACACATCGGCAGATTTCGCCATAGTCGTTGGCTGTGTTGCAAAGTGTGTACGTGAATGTGAGGGCAGAGGCATCAAGATAGGGGTCTGATCCTTTTGAGTAGGGGTGTGTTTGTTTTTGTGATTTCAAATATCAACAGTGTTTACCAGAAATCGCTTACTGCACCTTTAAGTCCCTGATATACTTCAAGTGAAATCGAAGAACGAACAGGTGTGACATAATGTTCGAGCAAAATCAGGCCAAAACAAAGATCATTTGGAGATTGTTTCAGGAGTTCAGCAGTAAAGGCCTTAACAAATTGAAGAGCCGCTTTATAGTAGAAATTGAAGTAATTCTAATAGAAAACAATTTTCATGTTTAAGCTGATTGCTTTAAAGCTATCTATTTTGTAAAGTTCTATAGAAATAAACATGACATGACTTGACTGCCAAATTGCTATGCCGCTAAGATAAGATGCTTTCTTTCTCGTTGTCTTTTTTAAATTTTGTTACTGAAAGTGCACAACACTCATCTATTAATCTCTCAGCAGCTTGGATGCTATCAGAATATTCGCTAACAGTATATCACTGAAAAGGTATATCAAACTTCTTTTTACCCCTAGGTGAAGAATGAAACAGATCTTAGCTGTGTAAAGATGCCTTAAATACCTATATATATATATATATATATATATATATATATATATATATATATATATATATATATATATATATATATATATATATATATATATATATATAATATATATATATATTCATGGCAAAGTTAAGGCTGCTCTGTGCCTGGCCAAAATTCAGTGTAAAGACGTATGACACATGTCAAATCTATAATAAAGACTCAGCCCTTAACAGCAGTGTTGGGTAAGTTACTCTAAAAAGAAATGAATTACTAGAAACGAATTACATCTTCAACAGTGTAATTAGATTTCTGTACTAATTACTCTCTCTAAAAAGTATTGCATTTACTTATTACTAATTACTTTCTAAATCCCATATCAACCTTGACCAGTTGAACAATACAAGGATAGATAGGAAACTGCTCTTTTAATTCTTTCAAATAATTCATATAAAATTGCATATTCTTGAACTGACCAAAATATTTAAATGGAGGTTACGTTAAAAAACATAATTTAACGCTAATGTTAAAATGTTTGATGTTAAATCCACTATTGTTTTATATAGAATTGTTCTATAGTCTATCCATATTTATTGCAATTACACCAGAAGTAACTAATTAAATTATAGAAAAATTAGGAGTAATCCCTTACATTAATTTTCAAGGGAAAAGTAATTAAATTACAGTAATGAATTACTTAAAATTGCTGTGTAAAGGCCACCTCTGAGCAGCATTAAACAGTCTGTGCCATCTTTGCAGTGTAAATTTGGCATTAATATGGTAAAATATATATAGGCGCTAAAAGAGAAGCACTAGTATGTCAGCTGAATATTTTATGAGCAGTATGGCATGAAGGCATATGTAGAGAAAAAAAACTCTCACAGTTTGACATACCATCCATGAAGTTATCATAATGACTGAAGTTTATTTCTTACTGCTGAGTGCTGTGCCTCTGGCATCTGGAAAAAACAGGCACCACAGGTGCTCACATTGCGTGTGGAGGCATATAAAATATAGCTGTTAAGTTTTAAATGCATGTATTTGTAAACATATTTATTTTTTAAAAAACAGTTTATAGAAAATGACTTCCACCAAATCAAAAATCATTTCAAGAATAAGTTCAAGACAAATATTTTAGTGCCCCCAATAGGTCATTTGTAATTTGTAGTTTGGTGTCACAGTAAATAGGTTGGGTGAGATGTCATCAATACCGTCTGTAGCCTATGACTCACCAGATGCAAATGCATCTCAGGATTACAGAACGACTGTAGTGAGAGGGAAGGAGAGTAGAGGAAGAAGAGTCTTGTTTTGAAAGAGGACTCCTGTGCGTTTCACGATGCCTGGCTATCACAGTGTCACCTATAGTTAATCTTGTGTTCAACACAGCATGTCACAGATCACACGAAGCCTCAGACACACACACATAAAGAATGTATTAAATGTGACCACTCCCAACACAGTGAAACTGTTCAGGCAATCCACACCACTGAGGAGCAAATGTCTTACTTGAGTAATTTATTACTGTCTGACCACACAGTCACATAGTTTTATACGACTCTTCAACCAAGAGTTGTTCAAGAGCCTCACCTGAGACGAACTCAAGCTGAATGGAACAGACTGCGCTTGCCTCAATGTCATGTTCCACGTGTTATTAAATGGAAGACAATTATAAAATGTATAGACTCAAACCACCCCCATCCGAATGCTTCAGGGACTTTGAGTGAAATGATTCTAGGTTCAATACAAGTTAAGCTCAATTGACCGCATTTGTCAAATAACGTAGATTCCCATCTCTTGTTTTTCTCTTCAATTTTGTGTACATTTAAAAGCAAAAAAGTGAAACGAATATTCATTCTTCTGTAAAAACGTGTGATTATTTGAGCTGCAAAGTTCTCATAATTGTTTTTGGTGTACAGGTTAGTAAGCGATTTTTACACTAAAATCATGTCAACAGATATTGTTTATGTCTTGTGCCTATACTGTTGAAACAATGAGTGATTCAACATTACGGATTGGCCCCATTCACTTCCATAATGTATGAAGCACAGCTCACACAGAAGTCCCTTTAAAAAAAAAACACAGCTTTCTGTTTGTCATAAAAGTCTATGTGGGGAAATCCTTCATCATCACGCAAAATTCCTGGTCACATGAGTTCCTATTGAAATGAATGGATTTCACCGAACAGTAAACGTGACCTTAACGGACCTAGATAATGTGATTGTAGCTTCTTCCAGCATTGTATTAATTGGACTACAACTGGCATCTGAGTTGCGTGCTTCCTCAAGAGAGAGGTGACGTAATATTTATTTCAAATATTCGATTATGAATTGGGTCATATATACCTGGGCAGACAGATAACGAATGTAAAAACATCATCATAACTGGCTTTAGCTTGATTATAACCACACATGTAAATGTACTCACTAAACTATCCGAGGCCACACGAGCATTAATAGCCCATTAGGACGGGTCGCTCAGGGTGAACAGTCATGTAGGTACAACGTTGATCACAGCCATTGTGTGTTGTCATGGTGGGATGGCAGGAGTGGAAACCTAGTACCAGAGACCTCACCTGATCTGAGCTGGTCTGATCCGTTCCCTGCTTGCTGAGGCCGTGACTGTGCTATTGAGAGAGTGCTGAACGCTGACCTTAATTGCTTGACGGACAGCTCAGATAAACTCATATCAAACATGCCCGCTGAAACAGTAGACGCTGTGTAATTAGTGAACTCCAGGGAAACAGATAAGGCTGCAAATCAAAAAGGGAATGGGCCTGTGCATGCTAGTTATTCATTTATAAGGCCGTTGAAACCGATTACACGTACTTCAGCGTGCTCGACTCCTAATATTCAAATGTGCGACTTCGGACACTAATCAAAGTGTGTTTGTTTGACTTTTTCCTATACCCACACATCTAGAGGCGTTCGACTCAAGTATGTTGCATGCTTTTCCTGTCTAGTTATTCCTGTGGTGCAACTACCCGGGGAGCGGGCCAACCCTGTCATTTAGCAGTAAGTTTATCCTGTGGTGGGATAGAGAAACTGTGGGGATAAAGGCAGCAGACCTATCCCATGACTAGACTGGCGGAGGGGGGTGGAAAGCCTACCCCACAGCTGGGACAGGCCAGGTAAGGATCACTTACAAGCTGCAGGGTTGGGAGCATCATTGTGGCACCAAACTGCCCACAGTATTTACAGCCCCCCATACACACTTCAACAGTCTCAGGTTCAGCTTGCTGTGATGGAGCAGATAATATGCCTCCATAGGAACCATCTGGAAAACCGAGCCACCGCTCTGCTGTTGCCGCCCCAACGTAAATTCTCATGCACCTGTCTGCGCGCCAGACGCTGTTCCCGTTTTCTCTCAGTGTTTTTTTTATTTATTTTCAATAATGGGGTAAGTTGTGACAATGTAACCTTCCATTAAACGGCCTATTAGAGGCTTCTTTTCAGCAAAGGAACAATAAAAAAAATATATATATTATTTCATAATTCCTGTTTGGTGGTTGGGTGAGATGTCATCAATACAGATTATTAAACTGTAAAAACGTAGTTTTTTTTTTAGTACTAAGCTGAACTGAAATTTATAATATATATCCCAGTGTCAATTTTGTTTTTATATAAGAGCATTTTGAACTAGATGTTTGAAACCAACATACTAAAACACTTTTAAGGTTTTGGACTCAAAACCTTACAGTAATTCAATTTCCTAAATAGTGACACATTAGTACTGACAAAACAGTATAGCTATAATATATAGACAGTGCGAAATAACTCCACAGTTAAGTGCTCTCACACACACAAAAGCACAGACACTACCGCTGAAACCCACACATTCAACAAAAAAAAAAAGTGTGTTATTGGTATTTGCTGATCATCACTCAGCAGACCGTCTTCTTGGTCTGTGTAGAAATGTCAACCTCTCATCATCACGCTATATGGACACAGCAGGTGTCAGTGATGATAGTTTCACTGTGACAGCTTTGTGTAAAGGGTCCAGAGCTTAGACATCATAATTATAGGCATTGAGACACACAGAGTCAGCCTATACCTTTCAGGCTCATGTCCCAATACAGAAATTACCTAATTATTTTATTCCTGCATTGATGTATGATTGTATTAATGAGATGCATAGCAGATCAAGGTACGTGACTGTCTTTTAACATCTGTTATGATGGAAGGAACTACTCAACCGATGAAGCGTTGCAAAAGATGTAATTGTATCAACAACAACTGTACAATATAAAAGGGACTGTTTGTAATAGATAATATAAGTATAAAATACAATAATATATTTAGTGTTTATTGCAAAATATTAAAATATGTACAGTGGTACAAATATACAATTCTGAAGTTTGGGGTTGAAAGTATTGAAAATGTTTTTGAAAGAAGGCTCTTATGCTCACCCAGGCTGAATCAAAAATATAGTGAAAACAATAATATTACAAAATGTTAAGTTGGTCATTGAAAACTTTGAACATCTTTTCTTTGTACTTTTGTCAGTTAAATAAATGTTAAAGAGAATTAACAATGTCCCAACTTTTAATATATAGAAATGTTTATTTTATTTTACATTGTATTAAGGGTATTAAGTTAAACAACAGTCCACAACAAGTCGGTGAATTGGGTATCGTGATTGAGTGTAAAAGGAGCATCGCAGTCTTTGCAAGCAAAGGTGGGTCATGTTTTATCCCTTAGTGCCAAATATAATGAGAAAAATCACAATTCTAAATGCAAAATTTTACCAAACATGATATTGTGAAAAGATGGGAATCCAGAGAAATCTCAGTACATGTAGGGCAAGGCAGGAGACCTCTGTTGAATGAGCTTGACCTTTGAGCCCCAGACGACACTGCATGAGAAACTCATGCTACGCCGCATGGGCTTGGGAGAAAACCATTGTCTCTTAACATATTCTGCTGCTGCATCAAGAATGCCACTCGAATCTGTAATGCAAGGAGAAAGCTATACGTCAGATCTAAGCAGAGATGCCGGCGAGTTCTCTGGGCCCGAGCTCATCTAAGATGATCCCAAACACAGTGTGCTGTGGTCAGATGAGTCCACGTTTCAGCTTGTTTTTTAGGAAAAACAGACATCGAGTTCTCAGTCCCAAAGACAAAAGGGATCATCGAGACTTTCATCAGTGACAGGTGCAAAAGCAAACACCTGTCATGGTATGAGGGTGCATCGGTGCAATTGGCTTGGGTGACTTGCATGTGTGAAGGTACCATTGATGTGAAGGCGTATATTGGGATTGTACAGAGACATTTAAAGGCATCAAGATGACATCTTTCTTGGGAAGCAAGACAATGCCAAGTCTCATTCTGCACATGCTAAAAAGAGTGTTTCTAGACACTACACCGTATGGTGGATGTGCTTGCCTGTCTACCTGCAGTCCAGATCTGTCTCTTATTGAAAATGTATGGCCCATCATGAAAAGGAGAATCAATCACCACAGACTATTGAGCAACTGTCTTGTATCATGCGAGATTTGGCAAAAATTCCACTTGTAAAACTGTAACAGTTTAGTACCCTTGACATTTAAAAAGTGGGCCCCACTTTATATTAGGTGGCCTTAACTACTATTTACTTGCATCAAAAAATAAGTACAATGTACTTACTGTGTTCAAATTGTATTGCAAAACACCTTTGCTGATATTGAGGTGGGATACGGGTAGGGTTAGGGACAGGTGTGGTGGTATGGGTAAGTTTAAGGGTAGGGTTAGGGACAGGTGTGGTGGTATGGGTAAGTTTAAGGGTAGGATTAGGGACAGGTGTGGTGGTATGGGTAAGTTTAAGGGTAGGGTTAGGGACAGGTGTGGTGGTATGGGTAAGTTTAAGGGTAGGATTAGGGACAGGTGTGGTGGTATGGGTAAGTTTAAGGGTAGGATTAGGGACAGGTGTGGTGGTATGGGTAAGTTTAAGGGTTGGGTTAGAGACAGGTGTGGTGGTATGGGTAAGTTTAAGGGTAGGGTTAGGGACAGGTGTGGTGGTATGGGTAGGTTTAAGGGTAGGATTAGGGACAGGTGTGGTGGTATGGGTAAGTTTAAGGGTAGGATTAGGGACAGGTGTGGTGGTATGGGTAAGTTTAAGGGTAGGGTTAGGGACAGGTGTGGTGGTATGGGTAAGTTTAAGGGTAGGGTTAGGGACAGGTGTGGTGGTATGGGTAAGTTTAAGGGTAGGGTTAGGGACAGGTGTGGTGGTATGGGTAAGTTTAAGGGTAGGGTTAGGGACAGGTGTGGTGGTATGGGTAAGTTTAAGGGTAGGATTAGGGACAGGTGTGGTGGTATGGGTAAGTTTAAGGGTAGGGTTAGGGACAGGTGTGGTGGTATGGGTAAGTTTAAGGGTAGGGTTAGGGACAGGTGTGGTGGTATGGGTAAGTTTAAGGGTAGGGTTAGGGACAGGTGTGGTGGTATGGGTAAGTTTAAGGGTAGGATTAGGGACAGGTGTGGTGGTATGGGTAAATTTAAGGGTAGGATTAGGGACAGGTGTGGTGGTATGGGTAAGTTTAAGGGTAGGGTTAGGGACAGGGTGTGGTGGTATGGGTAAGTTTAAGGGTAGGGTTAGGGACAGGTGTGGTGGTATGGGTAAGTTTAAGGGTAGGGTTAGGGACAGGTGTGGTGGTATGGGTAAGTTTAAGGGTAGGGTTAGGGACAGGTGTGGTGGTATGGGTAAGTTTAAGGGTAGGGTTAGAGACAGGTGTGGTGGTATGGGTAAGTTTAAGGGTAGGATTAGGGACAGGTGTGGTGGTATGGGTAAGTTTAAGGGTAGGGTTAGGGACAGGTGTGGTGGTATGGGTAAGTTTAAGGGTAGGGTTAGAGACAGGTGTGGTGGTATGGGTAAGTTTAAGGGTAGGGTTAGGGACAGGTGTGGTGGTATGGGTAAGTTTAAGGGTAGGGTTAGGGGCAGGTGTGGTGGTATGGGTAAGTTTAAGGGTAGGGTTAGGGACAGGTGTGGTGGTATGGGTAAGTTTAAGGGTAGGATTAGGGACAGGTGTGGTGGTATGGGTAAGTTTAAGGGTAGGGTTAGGGACAGGTGTGGTGGTATGGGTAAGTTTAAGGGTAGGGTTAGGGACAGGTGTGGTGGTATGGGTAAGTTTAAGGGTAGGATTAGGGACAGGTGTGGTGGTATGGGTAAGTTTAAGGGTAGGGTTTGGTGTAAGGGAAGTGTCAACTGTGTACAATGGAAAAACATGTATGTACACAATAATTGCATTGTATCAAATGATTCATTAAAATGTTAGTACATAGTAGTTAAGGCCACCTAATATAAAGTGGGTCCAAAAAGTGTAATTAAAAAGAAAAGGTGATGTGACAGTTGTAAACATGCCTCTAAACATGCCAACTTTTTTGGACTGTGTTGCAGCCATTAAAATCCAAATTTGTTTATATTTACAAAATACACTTGTTGGTCAGTGAAAACTTTGAAAATATTTCAAATCACAGATTCTTGATTTTATTGCACTTTACAAAATGTCCCAACTCTTCTGGATGTGGGGTTGTATATTAAAATGTAATCATCTGACGTCAAAGCTGAATTTGAAGCATCATTACTTCAGTCTTCAGTATGAATTAAATCCTTCTAATATGCTGATTTGTTGCTCAAGAAACATTTTTTATTATTAGCAACGAAAATAGTTTAGCTTAAGCTATTCTGCTACAACCGTCATACACTTTTTCCCAGGATTCTTTGATGAACAGAAAGTTTAAAAAAACGGCATTTATTTGAAATATTTTATTTAAAGCTGCAGTCCGTAACTTTTTGCGCTCTATCAGTTAATAAACAGAACTGCATGCATCTTGCGGAAGAACATTGCAGCCGGAGCTACTTCTCTCTGTTTATGTCTATGGCGTGTCACGCAGGGACTGTGCTCCTCCTCAGCGGTTCCTACCAGACAGGTCTGAAATAGTCCCAATATAAACACTTATTATAAGTGTACCATAAAATAAGACAAAAACACGGTTTGGAAACTGGATTCATGTTGTAAATTCTCATTATATATTTTTTGTAAATCTTGAACACAAAAAAATGTAAGGACAGCAGCTTTAACAATGTAAAATTGATAAATTTGATTGTGTGTGCATCCACTGTTTACTGTACTTTTGCCACAAACAGCGACTTATCTGAGTGGTAGATTCTACTAGAATCATAGGTTGAGTAATTCTTTACACAAAGTTCAGAAAATCAAAGTCGAAATCACATTTATCCTCACTTAACCTCAGAGCTCATTGAAAAGTTTACACATCATCGCTAAAAATACATTTCTCCGTGAAGAAAATTTTTACTTCCTGGAACCACACTGTTTTATTCTGTTGTTGATTCTTGAGGAACTGAAGTCTCAAGGTATGAAAGCGAGACTTTCCTCTCTGTATACATGACTCCATGTGAGCACGTTTGTGTCCATCAGCACGTGTGACACAGGGAGGGTACGCTTTTGCCTTGTAAATGAGTGTGTCATTCTTGCAGTATCTTTGTGGGTGTGGGCGGTTTGTAACTTAACCTCTTGCTCCTCCTAATCACTAGCTGTCCATCACACTGGCCTAGAAGTGCTTTCCTTCCTCGTGCTCATCAGAGTCCTCGAGCACACTTTCATCCCGGATCAGGTGACCTCAGAGGTTTATGGAGAGTGGAGCCAGCAGGATGGATGCGGTTTATCCAGGTACGGGACATGAATGTCCTAGTGATGTTGACGCACGTCTCACCTCTCCCCCCATGGCGACTGTCCTTCCTGCTACAGACACAGGCTTCCTGTTCTATTGATTTGAAGCATTTGTTCAGGGTTTGCATCACTTGTCGCCTCTGGGAATTAGAATGTTATTTGAACGAATTTGGGGATAGAGAACATCAGATACACTTTCTTTCTTAGTGTCACATCTTCATCACCTGCTGTCTGCTAGTGATATCCGATAAGTCCACAAACACGCATGCATGCTTAGTGGAATAGTTCACCCCGAAATGAAAATTCTGTCATTATTTATTCCCCTTCACAAAAGAAGACATTTCAAATAACTGTCCACACAATAAAGTCCAGTCATTGGAAACTAGTTTCTCATCGTAATGACAAAAAAATCAGGGTAAAAGATGACAGAATTTTATTTTAGGGTGAACAATCCCTTTAGAATTTTAGTTTGTCAACCACTTTGTGCCAAGCTTGCTGTGTGTCCAATCCTAATATCTGCTGTGAGATTATAAAAGGGACACAATTTCATGGCTTTAGAAATTGTAATTAAATGTATTTTGTAGACACGAGACTAGAGGCTCTCTCACAAAATGTATTGCGGTTTCACGCCAACTCGTTTGAGGGAATGAAATCAATGTAAAAGAAAATCTTTGTTTTTCTCATTAGAAGTTGATTGTGGAGTAAATTGATTTCGAAGCTGTGAAAAGATGCTGGTTTAACAGCCTTCCTCGCTGATCCTGATAACAGTGTGGCCCGATACCTAACGAGGTGCTGCATTAATTGTCACCCTCTGTTGACGTATTCATTTGGTGTTTAACTGGGAGATTAATGTATTGATTGAATGAGTGGAGCAGCCTGGGAATGGAGCTGAGCTGGTGTTCTCAGTCCCGGCTCTGATGGACTTCAGCGATGAGAGCGTCCCCGGTGCTGACACTGAGGCTGCTGGGACTGTCAACTTGCACGAGGGAGGTCTGCTCCGAATCTGACTACTAATAAAGCTCTCTCATTCAAGAAGTCATCGGCTGTCGTTGGAATTCTTGGCTGCTTTTCTTATGTGGAAAGCTGTGCTTCTCTTTTCTGCCAGGGTTGGTGGGGCGTTGGACGAGGTGGGGGAGAGTTGTAAACCGTGAGCAATAGGGGGTCGATCTCCCCAATAGATGTCACAGATTTTAACGAGCAGTTTCAGCCCATCTCAAAAGACACGGAGCACAGCGGGGTGAACAAAGATGGTCTTTGTCTGGGTGTATGGATGGGTGGGTGGGTGAGATGTGTCTGTGTGTGTGTGCACACTTATGGGAAAGTGGAGGGGTGTGTGTTCCACGACAGTTGCCTTCCAGGGGCTCTTAACAGTGGGGGTATCTTGGATTTTAGGGATGAGAAGGGTCACGGCAACATGAAAGGGTTCAAGATTTGTGCAGAAATTTTTACTTACTTTGCACCCTGTATTTTTTTAGGCTATATTTGGAGGCCTGCATCTGAAGGTCTTCATGCATGTTCTCAGCCAATCAGCTGCGTCACGTCATGTGTGCTGCTGCTTACCCAATGCGTTTATATTCAATTCAAGAACACAAAAACAACCTCTATGGTGCACTTCAGCTTGTTGAAAAAAGATTGTCACAATTTTTATATTTGACATCCAATATTGAATGTACATTACCGCTGAAAGGTTTGCGAGCAAACGTTTTCAGTGGTTTCGAATGAAGTC
The DNA here is from genome assembly GCA_023566225.1 of Romanogobio albipinnatus. Classification (NCBI taxonomy): domain Eukaryota; kingdom Metazoa; phylum Chordata; class Actinopteri; order Cypriniformes; family Gobionidae; genus Romanogobio; species Romanogobio albipinnatus. The sequence goes on along the minus strand of CM042243.1, from coordinate 30,877,178 downwards.
TCTTATTCTCTTATGCAAAGCTGAATTACTCCAGTCTTCAATGTCACATGATCCTTCAGAAATCAATCAAATACGCTGATTTGGTGCTCAAGAAACATTTCTCTCCTATCATTGTTGAAAACATTAGCGCTGCCTTTGCTTTTTTTGATAGAAACTGTGATACATTTTTTTCAGGATTCTTTGATCAATAGAAATGTCAAAAGAACAGCATTTATTTGAAGTAGAATTTTTTTGTAACAACGTAAAAGTCTTGTGAGTTCATGCCGCTTCAGTGATGCTGTCATTAAAGCAAAACGGCAACATACTATATTCTGTCATCCATATGTCAATTCAACTTTTCACTCAAATTTATAGCATTTGTAATGAACAATGCAAAATGGAAAAATGTTCACTAGTGGTCTCAGATTTTCGAACGGCACTATTTGTGTACTTTAAAATATCACTTAAGGCAGCAGAATTTATTTTTACACTGACATAGTAATATCTGGCTTTGTCTATGTCCCCTGAGTTCAGTATGAGAATGGACGTGTAAATGTTTTTTTTTTTAATCCCATGTGCAAGACTTTGGGGAATGCATGTTGGCAAGGTTTTTATTTCTTTAATAGCTGTATTTTTTTGAGCTTTTATGCACAGTTTTTAACAGCTCTATAGAAGCTGGAATAATGCGGACCTCTGTTCAGTCTGTAGAAGAATTGTGTGGTTAATACTGAGGCTGAACAGAAGCATATGTGTATTTCATTCATTCAAGAGCCCTATCAGACCAAAGGCCTGAACCTCATGATCAATGAGTGGATACTGAACATAGGCCCAAGGTTTAGCCCGATCAATGGCCATGCATTTGAGGACAGTCGGAGAGACAGGGAGGCTGACAAGTGTGTGCATGTGTATGCAGCTTTGAGACTTACAAGCAAAAATAAATGCTTTACTCTTTCAAGTGCTCTGATTGGGCCTTGGACAGGCAATCTTTTGTTTCGGGAGGATGTGGGGGTTGGATTCAGTGCCCTCCTTTATCCAATGGTCCAGGGTGGGATAAAATGGCCTTTGCATAGAACAAAAGGGCCACTAATAAAAATTAAATAATGAAGGTAGACAAGCAAGGTCAGTGAGCAGAGTGTTTTCTACTTGTCTGTCTATTTATCAAATATATTATCAACATCATTCGTTTTACAGTGCCATAAGTGAGGAAAAAAGATGGAATGTACACTGCTTTGTAGGAAACCATAAAGAGAAATATTCAGGGTTACCAGCCTAAAAATGTGAAATTTGTGCAGAGGAATGACAACAGTTTGCAAACTTTCCAAAGAAAAGGGCTCTGCAGTATTTTTCGTTTAACAGGAAAAGTTGTCAAGCTAATTTTTTTTATATTAGGGCACATATCTTTGCAAATCTATAGATATTTGTATCATCCATTATCGGTGGACGATACTAATACTTCCTTCAATCCTAGTTTAATATGTAAATATCTAAGCAAATACGCCATTTGTATGTTTTTTTTTCTTCTTTTTTTGCATACCCAGATTTTATCCAGGTGGGTTTTTGAAAGTCTAGACAGCAGCACAAAACAAACATTTTTTTTTTATTTTTCTAAGATTTTTTTTTGTTAGATTTTTTCTAATCTAATTCAAACTTTGGAGAAATGTGATTCCAATCAGATTTTTACAGATGCGTCTCTGTCTGAATGCTCTTTCAAATCGGATTTCAAAATGTCTTTTGCATCACTCTTAAGGCGACAAACAACAACAATGTCAAAACCAGTGACGGAAATTCCGGAATACATTCATACATACATATACCAGTCACCTCCCTCGCTCCATTTTTCTTGTGCGACGGAGGAGTTCTGCCTTCATTTTCCTGCATCTTGCATCTGTTTTGAAAGCCTCATCACATACATGACTAAAAATCTGTCATTACCAAGCAACCTAGGTTGGTTATGTCTGGACACACAAATCTAATTTAATCATTTGCAGTTAATAGTGCCTGCAGTCTGCCTAAAGAGTATTAATACTGTGGCTCTGACTATGTCCATTTATTGACACTAAGGGGGCAGACATGACACACTTCACCTTCAGAGGGCAATACTCACATGACATTCCAGTGGCCGCACTTTCCATTTTCGATCAATCAATCAATCAATCAATCAACATTTATTTCTATAGCACATTTAAAAAAAATAACACGTTGACTGAAGTGCTTTACACTCCCAAAATTACAAAATGCCACTATACACCGATATAATCCTAATATTGTGTTGGTCCCACTTTTGCTGCCAAAACAGCCCTGACCCGTCGAGGCATGGACTCCCCTAGACCCCTGAAGGTGTGCTGTGGTATCGGGCACCAAGATGTTAGCAGCAGATCCTTTAAAGGGCACCTATTATGCAAAATTCACTTTTACATGGTGTTTGAACATAAATGTGTGTTGGCAGTGTGTATACACAACCACCCTATAATGGTAAAAATCCACCCACTCCTTTTTTTTAATCCCCATAAATCATAGGAGTGTCTCAGAACAAGCCGTTTGCAGATTCCTGGCAAAGTGACATCACATTTCACAGGCCCTGCCCACGAGTGTTGATGGATACTGCTGTATAGTAAAGACCCCGCCCTCAGAGAGCTGTACAAAGTCTACCATGTTTATCTCCTTGCCAGAGCCTTTAACAGCAGCATTCAAGTAAGAAAAGTGTTCTTAATAAAGCTACTAAAGTTCATTCAGTCAAGGGCAGTGAGTGATTTTCTGTTTGTTTTGTTGTTTGATTCATATAAACAGCATATAGCAGTACTGTATATTACACTGCTATCACTTTAGTACACAGATCTAATACACAGGAATTCTGTACTTGCTGCATACGTGCAAATACATAACCAACTGTTTTCATGTGACCTTTGTGTGCATTTGACAGTTTATTTGCAATAACACATGAAAGAGAACTTGTCTAGTTTAATAGCCTACTCACGGACGCACCGACATCCAGCTCTGTGCGCATGCGTCGGGCGTGTGTGCCCAAATTGAGAGCGTAGACTGTAAGGTTGAGAGTGATATGGCTTTAAAACGCATGCAGATAATAATATGTCATGATGATGAGGAACTGCAATGTCACGTGAGCGTGTCTGCAATAAAGACGATAATCAAAGCCAAACAGATTTATCATGTTTCAGTTTTCATTCGTGTGTTCACTGGTGTTCACGAGCTGTGAAGGCTCCGCCGTCTGGGATGGGGAGCAGCACTCATTTGCATTTAAAGGACACACACACAAAACAGCTAATATTCTCAAAAATTGGTATATTAAATGATCTGTTAGGATTTTGATCTGAAACTTCACAGACACACTGCACACAGCATCACACTGCCTCAGCCGGCTTGCCTTCTTCCCACAGTGCATCCTGGTGCCATGTGTCCCCAGGTAAGAAACACACGCACCCGGCCATCCACGTTATGTAAAAGAAAATGTGATTCATCAGACCATGGGCCACCTTCTTCCATTGCTCCGTGGTCCAGTTCTGATGCTCACATGCCCACTGTCGCTTTCAGGCCAGGGGTCAGCATGGGCACCCTGACTGGTCTGTGGCTATGCAGTCCCATACGCAACAAACTGCGATGCACTGTCTATTCTGACACCTTTCTATCAGAACCAGCATTAACTTCTTGAGCAATTTGAGCTAGAGTAGCTCGTCCGTTTGATCGGACCACACAGCCTTCACTCCCCACGTACATCAGTGAGCCTTGGCCGTCCATGACCCTGTCGCCGGTTCACCACTGTTCCTTCCTTCCTTAGACCACTTTTGATAGATACTGACCACTGCAGACCGGGAACACCCCACAAGAGCTGCAGTTTTGGAGATGCTCTGACACAGTCATCTAGCCATCACAATTTGGTCTACTATACTACGTATAGCTAATATTTTAATATATTGGTCAATATATTAAACTAACATTAAGTAATCAAGAGAAATGCCAGAAAATCTCACACCACTGTTTGTTTACCAATGAACATCATCACTGACTTTTGTTTGTACATTCTAATCCTGATTTCGAATCACAGTGGAAAAAGAAACAGTAACTGTGTCAACAGGGTCAGATTCAGCAACAATAACTGTTCGACTGGATGGTGGCATTATGTTTATATTTGTGTGTGTGAGAAAGAGAGAAAAAAAGAGATAGAGAGAGCAGAGCAATAACAATAAACATTAATTGTGATGTGATCTTGTGTCAAGGAGTTTCTCTCGCCGAATTCTCACTGATGTGTTGCATTGCACATACATAAGGGAATGTGCTCTACTCTCATGCTGTATGTTGAAGTGGTTGAACTGCCGTAGATATGTAGAAACCGTGAATGCAAATGAATGCCCTGCACCTGTACATTCCAATTACCTCCCAAGAATTGCATTAAGCCTCTGGATCCAAGGCGCACTGGAATAACAGATGAGATGGCAAAATTACTAACGTGCCTGGCAGGAAATTGGAAAATGGGAAATCTGTCTGGTGAAAGTATTCAATTACTGCGCTCCTTTTCCACACGTTCGGCCACGTTTCTGAAACATGGTAATTTCCGCTTTTCTCACCACCTCTTGTGCTGAGAACAGAGCCTACACCAATCACAGATTATTATTACACAGATATGAATACGGCACACTCAAGTTCATGGCTGTACTCTTAAAGATTTTCCCTCAGCTCTTTTCCTGGCTCTGCTGTTATGCTTCAGAATGATGATGAGTTTAAGATAAAGAAGGGTGGAATTTGGTAGCATAAAGGACAACATCAGGTTCGCCCGCACCTTTAAAGTCAAATAAGAAATCTTGAATCTAATCGCACACTTAGGCTCAGCACAGGCGCACATAAACAGACACCCTCCATCTACCCTTCCAAGTCAGTTCTGCTGTACCCGATCCCCCGGTTCCTCTCTTTTCAGCTGGGAGATGCTATGTGTCTAATTCCACGTTGTTATTGATGCTGGCTGCTCCCCTCGATAAGAGCAGGCGGAAAAATCAATCACTCCCATTAGACGCTGAAAGAGTGACAAGAGGGCAAACCCTGGCAAGGGCCTCCACACACCCCCTCACTGCATTTGCCTTGCTCTTTACTGTATCTTCCATTTAAGTTCCTCTTTTACATATCGGTTCGTCTACCTTTGTCATGTCTTTCCCCATTTCACACTTTTAAAAGCTCCGCTTTCTCTGTGTTGCGCTTGTGTGTGCGTGTGTGTGTGTGTGGATGAATGTTTCTTGTGATATGTTGGTTTATGATTTTACACAATGAAATTAATAAAAATATATATAATAATCACAATAATAATACTGAAATAACAAAATAATTAATAATAGTATTTTAACTAATAATAATTAACTAATAATCTGTACTTTGAAATTGTACATGCGTGTTGTTTCATAGAGTTTATGAAACCTATATCTTTCAGATGTCATTACATTTAATGATAAATCATGAAAAGAAGATGTACACTCTCACCTGATGGAATTTCTGCACAATTTGCTCAATCATCACAAAGGTTAATAATGTTAAAGTTCTCCATTCACCCAAAACTCCAGCTTCTGTTCACAAGAGAGGGTCATGATCTGCGCCATAATGGGAATGATCACCACCCACTGCTGCAAGTTTAGGGCAGATCAACTGTCTACTACTTATTTTCATTTCATTGTAGGCAACAGCCATCATCGATAAACAGTTCGCAGGAAACAAAGACACCTGGATCCATGATTTCCTTTAATCATGTTGCACCACATGCACTAATAAGCATTTGGATGTTTGTTCTTTAAAGTAGACGCTGATTGTCCAATAAACGGGATTGTGAATCTACGGTTTTATGATGGTGCATTTAAAAAGCGTAAAACAATTGATTGCAAAATTCAAAAAGTTCTAGCAGCATGCATGCTATTTACAGCCTGAAGTCCAAGAGCAAAAAGTCTACAGAGGAAGTAATGACATTCTAAACCCTCTAAGAAAATCGTGAACTGATCCGTAAAGAGACACCTGAAGTCAATAATGTGCGAGGGAAACAGGACAAAAGAATAAAAGAATGAAACTGTGATTCATCAAAACAATTTTAGCAAATAAATAACAGAGCAATCTTCGAGCTAATGGAGCCCTTTCACAGTCGAATAACTCAGCACACACACTCCATTAACTAAACTCAATACCAAGATCATTATTATCTGATAGACATACAAAAGAAGCACCCCATAGCCAAGCCTTTCAGTCCACATGGCGATTAATTACTTTAATTCACCCTAATGGTAAATAACAATATATGTGAGTGTATGTCCTGCAGAGCCATACTCACAATAAAGCAGCATCTCAAAATTGTCTCCATGGTCATGTCTTCTCAGATTGATTATCTCATCTGCATTCACTTGCTTTCAGGGGCGTAAATTTAATCTAAAAGTTGGGGGGGACAATAAACATGAAATTTCTCAAGAGCAATTTTTGAAGGGGACACAAATAATACAGCCAATATCGTACTTGTAAGGATATGTGTACCACAAAAAAAAAAAAAAACATTTCGTACTTATTTGGCGTTTTGGTGTACTGAAAAATTATCTAATGTCCGTTTTTCTTTTCTCTGTCATTTTATCTGACCAACAACACAAAGCGATAGTAGTTTAAATACGATTAAAGTTCATCACGCAGTCATATTATAATTATTAAATTATCTTGCGTCCTCCACATAGTATTTTATACTATGATATTCAGATATTTATATATTCAACTGCAGAAGCCTCTGATCTGCCACTTATTATCATATTGAGCAAACCCTACACAGATCTGACTGAACTTTCGGTTTAGAATTAGCCAATTTTTAGAATTTGGGGGCGGGTTGCTTGAATTTTGCGTTCTTTAGCCTATTATTCGTAATAAAAAACACAACAACAAAACAGTACAATGACACACTCCCTTAAATAGGCGCTTTTATGCTTTGAAACCAAATCTTTGATAATCTTGTCTGTCCGCTGTTTGCTCGTTCGGCTTGTGCTGTATTGAGCAGACATGTTCAGTTTTTAATTGTTTTGTCAGTTCTCTAACTGAACTAAATGATTTTATTACTATACAGCGGAGCGGGGCAGTGTGGCAGTGGGCAAGTGATGTTAACAGTGTTTTGCCTAATCTGTATTAAAGAGAAAAGAATCACTTCATCTGACGTGAATAAAATAGCCTTGACAGCTACTTACTGGTGTTTCGCAACTGCTGTCTGAAGAGCCTTGTTCTCTCCCCAAACTTGTAGTTTTTCTACGTTCTATGGGTAAAGTTAGTTGAGGTGCACGGTGGATCAAACCAATGTGAGGCAAGGGGGGAGGGGGGACTCAAAATGTTTCTAAACTTAAAACGCATTTTGTCCCGTTTGCGTTTGTATTGTTTTACTACTTACACATTTATTTTAAGTATATATTGTTATATTATTTACAATACTCAGCATGGTTTTTAGGGGGGGACAGCCCTCCGATTGGGGGGGTCCTGTCCCCCCCGCGATTTACGCCCCTGCTTGCTTTACAAGTTAAATTATTTTTCATATTAGGCTATATTTAAATCTTATTCTGTAAAGGACACCATCTAAAGTAATGTGCTTTTTCTTTCCTGAAAAACAAAACAAAACAGGAACTTGGGTCTGATTTACTCGCAAGCCCCACTAAAGCATGTGCTTGTGCATGTATGTGTGTGTGATAAGTAACAGGATCCACGTGTTTGGGTCAGCATCACTTTCAATGACCAGATTGAACTCATTTCATATTTGATGATCTTAACACAGTTGTTGGATGGAACTGAATCAACACTGAACTGACCTCATCTGAACAATGACACTTTTCTTTTTAGAGCTTCTTTACAGCAAAATTGAACTCTGTTTGCATCATTGAATCATTTTCCTGTTTATCCTATGTACATAAAGGTGACTTGACTTGACTAGAATGACACAGAAAGAGTTTAAACTCTTGGCAGCCATCCCTCTTTCTTATTCTCTTTCCATCTCTGTATTTCCCCCGTACTGTTTTTTCGATCCTTAGCTTGGGGGTAAATCCTGCTTAGCATTGCCATTCAGTTCTGCATGTGAAATCCATTTCTTGGCTCTTCACTCTCTTAAGGGTGAATCTGTTCTAAATATTGCCTTTCTCTCCGCTCATTCATACCTGCTGTCGGTGAAACTACACCTTTATTCAGGGTCGTCACTAGACCTTTTTTATCGAGGCACGAGCCCCTGTAAAATATTACTGATAAATCCTTATCTGACAATGGAGATTGTCATAGACCGACCTGCAAATAATTTCCCCTGATAATAATTCAGCAATTTGTGTGTTTTCTATCATGTTTAGAAAACATCTCATTTTCTATCATCTATGTTAAGAATCAGAACCAGAATGTGAATGAATCACTCTTTTGATCTAATCAGTAAAACGGATTGACAAAAGGTTCTATAACTATTCTCAGTTTGATTCATTCAAACAGATTCATTCAAAAAGAAAAAAAGCGTTGAATGAGTGTTAAGGTTTTATAATTTGTCAGAGAAGAAGCAGCTTTTTATTGCTCATGCAGATTGTGAGCAACTCTGTATTGCTTGTAAAGACAATTTGTGGTATCCGTATATCCATAATCATATAAATAGAGTATCAAAATGCTTTACTATAATTTAAAATCAAGGCCTTTAAAACACTTCTGTATGTAAACTTGGTCAAACTCAAATGAAAAAACTACCGCTATGATAGATCTTGCTTTTTTTTGTGTACTTATATTTGTACTTTAAATGAAATATATTCAGTTTATATCTGTTCTTTATTTTTGTTGCTTTCATAAATACTGCACATATTTTGTTACATAAAAATATAAATGACAAAATAATAAAAATAGGAGGACCTCTGATCTTAATCACATCAGTCTCTTTCAATTTACAGTATCGCCTCCATAAGAAGTCTGTTATAGAACAATACTGCCATCCTTTGGAAATCTGCCTGAATCGCCTCTATTTTAATACTGTAATTTAGCTAGTAGCTGGATTTAAGTTACAAAATAATTGTTGAATTGTTGAAACTAAATAACTGGAAAGTAATGGCTTTTCAAACTACCCTTAATTCTGGTTTAACATCCTCTTAAACCCTGGTTTAAAGAGACTTTTAGCCCTTGGTGAAGTTGGTTCCACCATGCACCTTTAACCTGTAATGAAAGTTGTGGTCCAGAACAGGGCTGCTTTTGAGGGATTAACTTTGAAGTGCAGTGCCAAAGGAATGACAATACTGTTACAGTGAGTATTTATCATCAGACAACCAATCAAAAACATACCTCATTAAATATTCATGTGAGTTGTCGAGTATAATTGCTGGAACATCCACATAGATCTTAGTTGTTGTTTAGATTCAGCGTCTATGGGGAAAAACGAAAAATGTACAATGACGACAAACTGTGTTTAAAGAGGTGATGGACTGACCTGATTATCACTAACCCATGGTATAGTATAGTGCCTCACAATCATGGTCCTGAAGTACCCCAACATGCTGCACATTTTGGATGTCTCCATTATTAACTCATCAGCTCCTAGAGACCCACCTAAAATCTGCCAGTTAAGGGAAACACAATATGTGGCATGATGGGATTACTCCAGAACTACGGTTGGGAAACGCTAGCAGTGTTGGGTGTAACTAATTACTAAGTCATCTATTTACCAATGGTGGACAAAGTACACAAATCAAGTACTTGAGTAAAAGTACAGATGCTCTAATCAAATATCACTCCAGTAAAACTTAAGTATTAAAAGTAAAAAGTAATTATCAAGGACTGTTTATTTTGTAATTTTATATACTTATACATTCATTTTATATTATATGTTTTATATAATCCTACAGTTCAGACTGACATATTGAATTATTATGAATTGTCAGAAGCCAGCATTATTCAGTAAGGAAGATTAGTGGATGCAGATACAATATACAATGTGTGTTGACGCATAATATTATTAAAATGCAAATATACTAGTTTTATATTATATATTTATATTTTTATATATAATTTGTAATGGCGGGGAAGAATGCAAGGTTGATATGGGATTTAGAATGTAACCCAATAATAAGTAATCCAATACTTTTTAGAGAGAGTAATTTTACAGTTAATTAGTACAATCTAATTACAATGGTGAAGATGTTATTAGCTAGTAATGAATTACTTTATTAGAGTAATTTACCCAACACTGAACACTATATAGCAGCAGTGAAACATGCAGCAAGACATTTCAGTTTCAGTTCAGTGGAAATGTCATATAAATGAATTAGAATAGTCTAGTTTACGCAAATGTCAACACTCTAGCTTCAGTTGAAACTTGATTTATGGACATCATTTATTAGCTACTTTTGTATAGAAGCATTTCCACCACAAATAAATCATGATTTGGTAAATCATAATTATGATGGGCCTATAAAAAGTTACAATTATGACCTAGAAAGTCAAAATGATTACATAAAAGGACAATAAAAAGTCACAATTATGGCAACAAAAAAATAGACATGGAGGAAAATTGTTGTTATTATTAGATAAAAAGACATAATTGTGACATAAAAGATGAAGTTATTTATTTTAAAAAGTCAAGAGTTAAGACATTTCATATTTATGCCTGTTATCTTCATTATTTCTCATTAATCTTGTGTCATAATTATCACTTTTATGTCATAAATATTACCAAAGCAAGATTTTATTTTCTTCTTAAAAGGCGGAATTGGGCTTCCATGTAATTGTTTACCTAACAGTGTGCATCATAAACAATCGGTCAATTCGCAAAAGCCGTCCAATAGAGATTGCTAATGTGTCGTCATCATGACGTATTCCCAGTGGTAAAAGCAAAGCATTTTGGGAATCCGCGGCACAAACGGGTGCCAGTCGCCAGACTTCTTTGCATGGAGGGAAGAACGCAGTGTTCAAGATGCCGTCTACCTGCTGTGTTATAAACTGCAATAGTCGTTCTGACGCTAGAAGTGGCATAAAGCTTAAAGGGTTAGTTCACCCAAAATTGAAAATAAAGTCAGTAATTACTCACCCTCATGTTGTTTCAACCATGTAAGACCTTCGTTCATCTTCGGAACATAATTTAGTATATTTTTGATGAAATCTGAGAGCTGTCTCACTCCTCCATAGGCTTTCAGAGGGACTGAAACTTGATGGCCCAGAATAGTAAGTAAAAACGTCATTTAAGGAGTCCAAATGACTACAGTGGCTCTGTATTAAGTCTATCATGCGACGAAAATACTTTTTGAGCGGAAAAACAACAAAAATAACGACTTTATCACACTATTATTGTTGTTCAATTTGAGCCTCTGACGCCACGACGCATGCGCGAAAACGGCGTTCTTCTTCTACTACTACTAATCTCAGTTTTCGCGCATGCGTCGTGGTAGTCAGAGGCTCAAATTGAACAACAATAATAGTCGTTATTTTTGTTGTTTTTCCGCTCAAAAAGTATTTTCGTCGCATGATAGACTTAATACAGAGCCACTGTAGTCATTTGGACTCCTTAAATGACGTTTTTACTTACTATTCTGGGCCATCAAGTTTCATTCCCTCTGAAAGCCTATGGAGGAGTGAGACAGCTCTCAGATTTCATCAAAAATATACTAAATTATGTTCCGAAGATGAACGAAGGTCTTACATGGTTGGAACAACATGAGGGTGAGTAATTACTGACTTTATTTTCAATTTTGGGTGAACTAACCCTTTAAGAATGGGATATACAAATGCCTGTATGAACAAAATGACGGAGTATATTTTTGTGTCCACTGTTCGATTGCGCCCGCGCCCCCCTCACACACACGCACGCAGGTTCGTTGAATTCTGACTGCATGCGAGAGTGCGAGGAGTGTGGTGCTTACAACATTAGCATAACTTTGAACAGACGACAGTTTTCTGCCCCACTTTTACAATCTCCAGGTCCTGGACCCATCCATCTGTAAAAAAGACTGCAGCGACTTGAATTCTGAAAACTTTGTGTGTGTACGAAATAACAACACTTAATATTATGTAGTTGTATATATATGGGTGCTGGAAGTTGGGCAACAGTTTGACGTCCCTTGACCAGTCGCTCATCTCGTAAGGATCCAGTCCTTCGATTCCCTTTATTTTCTCATCATATCTCGTCTTTGCATTAGGATTTAGTTTTAGGCGATATGGTCCGACAATGTTTTCTTTAGCCCGCTGCATTTTGTAGGATTATATTCTGTTTTTCTCTCTAATTTTTAAAGGTCCCGTTCTTCGTGATCCCATTGTTCAAACTTTAGTTAGTGTGTAATGTTGCTGTTAGAGCATAAATAATACCTGTAAAATTATAAAGCTCAAAGTTCAATGCCAAGCGAGATATTTTATTTAACAGAAGTTCCCTTTCAGTGAACGGCTGGCTTGGACTACATCCTGGTACTTCCTTCATAAATGACGTCAGTAGAACAGTAGAACAGACTAACCTCCGCCCACAAGAATACGTGAAAAAGGGGGCGTGGTCTTGTTGCTGTCCCACGTGGAGAAGAGGACGTGTCGCGTGGAGAAAAGGAAGTGGTGCGTTTGAGTGTGTTTGTCGCCATGTCGTCGAGACGCTGTTATTTTCATCCCGGAGTCAAATCACCTTTGTTTGGCTTTCCCAGGGACGCTGTAGAGATCATTAAGCGCATTTATCTCCCGTTAAGAGGCGTGACCTTTCCACGTGTGCTAAGCTGCTGTCGAATCACAACACAGGACCGTGCCACGTGCGCTAAGCTGCGGTCAAATCACAACACAGGAACCGCTGGCACAATCAGAACTCGTTACGTATTTCTGAAGGAGGGACTTCATAGAATAAAGGAAGCCATCAGCCGTTTTTAGGAGAGTGAAAACAGCGGTATACAGATAAGTAAATTGTGTTAAAAATACTGGGTTTTTTTTACACGCGAAACATGAACACATGTTATATTGCACACTGTAAACACAATCAAAGCTTCAAAAAGACACGAAGAACGGGACCTTTAATTATTTTCATGCCAGAACACTAGCCTGCTATGCCAGGCCATGTAAACGGGCCAAACATACCCACAATTCTTTGCATTCTGATGACGTTTGCGCAGTTTGTCACATGTCTTAGCGATCTCTATACATACCGGTGTACTGTCGATTTGTCCTACCTTGTCAGATTTTGCTACCTCCCATTAAAACAGTAGGTAGCACAATTCGACAGCAAAAAATGCTGCCTGTCAGATTGTGCTACCAGCATATTCATCTGATTTGAGGCTTTATTAATATCCATACCTACCCCTTCCATGAACCTACCCTTAAAACTATGTAAATATTTTAAATAAACAAATATTAAATATGGATGTAAAATGCTAACTATCAGATTGTGCTACCAGAATCATATTAATGCGATTTTCTTTATTAATATTCATTAATATCCATACCTACCTACCCCTAAACCTACCCAAAATGTAAATATAAAAAATAAAAATAAAAAATATTGATGTGGGCATGCGCAGTAAGCCCTGGTAGGACAATCTGACGGGTAGGATGAAATGTCAGGACACCTGTTCTCATCATATTACAGAAATAACTATACTAGGCCTACTACTATTATTCTTGATTCTGTCTAACCACCTGTTTATTGGACAAAACGTGTACGCAGTTAATTAATAATGCGCAACAAAACATGTCATGATGTAACCTCTACTGTAGCCTAATATATAACCCTAAATTCCCACAGAGATAGATGTTTCATGAGTCAGCTTCTCTGAGCACCACGGGTTACTGCGGGGTCCGAGTATGTGGCAGAGTCAGACATAGACGGTTTTCAGACTAGCAAAATGTATATTCTCACTACATTACGGTTGACCTTTGGGGTGTAAAAAAGACTACCTTCTCACATCCTCCTTGAAAGAATTCATGAATTCGTGAATCATAAAAGATCTCTGTTCTTAATATTCATGAGCCAGGCCTTCGCCATTGGAAAACTGCCGACGACAACGTCATGAACTAATTAATATGCATAAGTCAAGCTTTGCCATTGGAACATTTTGGAGAAACGTCAGCAGAACGTGATTAAAATTCAAACGCTAAACTCTGCGTCAAGTGTAGGGTGACAAACGGACCGCTTGAGGGTGCTGTGAGATGCAGACAGTGCTAACGCTGTCACTGTGCGACCCCGTCTGAGAGGAGGGAGGAGGAGGGTCTTAAGCGAAAACAAGCAGAAAATCTGGCAGAACAAGCGGCTAGCAATAAATACGAGTGAATGGTAAAAGGGGTGAATCGTGCAGTCACGGGAGCATGTTGATATGGACAGAGCCCAGCATGCACAAAGTCTCTGTTAGTAATCTTTCAGAATTGACGCAAAGGGGGTGGACGCAACCCAAGAGCGGAAACAAAGGCGCTTGGGTTTGAACAAAATACATCTGTAAAGAAGGGGGATAATTGGTGAGCAACCATTTCAGTTCTTAGAGGGTTCGTTTTAGAAGTAACCTCACATCACACACACAGAGTGACCTACAGTTGTGTTCTGTGTTGAACTAATCGATCTGATGTGTGTTGCTCTGTTGCACTTCTGCCACATTATTCAAAACGCTGATGGTAATCCAGTTTATTATGCACGAAATGTCACTTGCCTTTTTAGTCTCCTGCGTGTCAGATCACTGTCTCTATCAGCAGCCCCACCAACTTATCGTCTGTATCGCGTTTCTGTTTCCCAATTTTACGGCAAAGTTTTTTTCTTCCAGCCGAGACAGTTCAGTGGTCATTCACATGGCCAGGCATGTCCCATGTGATGGCTGTTGTGTTAAACCAAAGGTAAAATAAACCAGGTATGAAGAATAATTCGTGTTAGCAAGCTGTCTGGTTTTGTAAGTATTTATTTGTCATATAATATCATATAATAAATATTGTTGCTTGTTGACAGTTCACTAAACGTGAATCTTTCCATTTGTCAACTCTTTGTAACCCTTCAATACACATCCCTGGCAAAAAAAACTAAACGACTAAACTAGTTTGGTTTTCAGCTAGTCAAACCAACTGAACACAATGTTGGTAAGGTGAAACCAGATACGACCAGCAAACCATCTAATGTGTTTTTCAGCTGTAAAAGTAATAATTTTATGTTTTGGCATTAGGTGTTGGTAAATTTTATGGCTTATAGAACATAATCAACTGTCTTCTGCAGAAGTGCATCGCATGGCCTAATGTAGGTATCGGTTGCATTATATTTCTTGTGTAAATTACAGTAAATGAATCCAATGTTAAGTAAATGTTTTTGGTCTGATTGTCTAAACTGCCATGGTTAATTTCATTGCAGAATCACCCAATAGTGGGTTAAAATTGATCATGTGTCACTTGACATCACAACTATTAAATATGCAAAATAAAGACAAGTAATCTAGCGTGTGGCTGTAAATAACATTTAAAAACTTTGTTAGCATTCCCATTCATCTTACTGAAGATGTTTTTCATTCTGTTACTCTTATGACTACCACATTTAATGAAAAAGATTGTATCAAGAATGATCAAGGAGACAGTGAATTGGTGGTCATGTATATTAATTTGCCAAGAATAGAAGTAAATGACTGGCACAGATGTACAGATGACACCTGCTCTGGGAAGGTGTTCAGTACTTGGAGAAAAATGCTGATCATGTGTTTTCTGTTCACCTTTGACCTCACTGTTTTTCAAAGTTCAGATATATGCATCTACAAAATATAAGAATTTTCAAACGAAAATGAAGATTCAAATTTGAGTGCAATGTCAGTCACTTTGGATAAAGGTGCCTGTTGAATGCATACAATTATTTTAATTTGATGTTAGATAGATAAAAAGGTGGAATTTAGAGAAATATGCTTAAATTAGACTTGGTTTATATTGTCGCCAAATGTAAACTGTTATTGCCCAGCTCTAATTTTCTAAATGTGACTTTAAAGCATGAAGATAATGATTTTTTTGTAAAGCTGCTTTACAGTGTGTATTGGCGCTATACAAATTGACTTGTCTTATTCAGCGCTCGCGTTTTAGCATTTCAGATGCATTTCATTTTCTTTATTAAAAAAGTCACTCATCTGCCTGCTAATTAAAGAGGTAGCACATTTTTATTTACAGTAACTCGTTCCCTTTGTTTGAGTCTGTAAACGCATGCAAGTGTGATGAAGAGAACAGATGTGCATATTTGTGTCCTTATTTTTATGTTTATTTTCCATCGCTCACACTTTTAGTTTTTGACTTGACTTATTCTGTTGAATCGTTGTGTTTCAGGTCCCTCAGTATGAGTCGAGATGGATGGAGAAAGAAAGCCAGTGAAGATGATGGGTGGGGAGGAAGGGTGAGACTGTTGTTCTTTTTTAATAAATGTGTTTATTATTGATATCAAGAAGGCAAGCAGCTGTTTGTTTGTTTTTTCAGTTGAGTTGTCCTCTGACGTGCTGTGTTGCTTTTCCTGGATGCCCCTTTAAAGTATTATTTTTACAGTTATTTTAACTTTTTCTTTGATTCCCACAACCATCGACTGCCTTTTTACCAGGAGAATGTTCCTCCTCATGTGAGCGCTGGTGTGTGTATGTGTGTGTTACTGCTGGAGTCTAGACAGGTTTTCATTTGTATTACACCACAGAGTAATCTCAATTTTCCTCACTGGTGACCAGCACCTCTGCTCTGCTGCCACAGTCTGAGCCCGGCGAGAGATTTGATAGGCTTCAGCGTCCTGATGTTCCTCGGGCATTAGCAAAACCGCACTAGGATAAACAACTCCAAGAGCTTTTGTCTTCACTATTACAATCACAATATGTCCCAATAATATGGCAACCATGTGCCTCTAAATTTGAGAACCAATTGGGTGCAATTTGTTGATTTTTTTTGTTTTGTTTTTTTGTTAGTGATTTAGTCATTTGCAGCTGTAATAGCAGACACGAATCCCATGTTTGCTTGTGAAAGCGAATCTTGCCATTGCATGTACAATATGACAATTATTTTAAGTTGAATTAAATACAGAACAGTCGTTGCCTTGTGAGTTTTCATATCTCAGGTCATATTAATTAGGTTCAGGGGAATTTCCTGTCAGTACAGGTGGAGCGGCTGAGTATTGTGGAGTATTTTTGTACGTGTGTGAGTCTGTATATTGGTTCAGGCTCAACTCCTGAATCCCAGCGTTCCATCCGTTGCCATGGAGACAGATAGTCGCCGTGCCAGCAGGGCAGACTTGCACCTCCAGTCTCATTGAATGTCTGAGGCATAATCAAACGCTTGTCAGCCAGACACTGCACGTTTTTCTTTGTGTTTGTGCCTATATTGCAGTCTGTTAATTTTTCCAGGGGTTAGAATGTTTTTTTTTTACTGTTTAAATGTGTGTGTGGTCAATCAGTGCTCTCTGCTTTGCTTTATTACTTGATTTTGAGAATGGGATTTAAAAACAAAAAAATCTAATTAAGATTACTCTTGTGTTTGTTGAATTCTTACTTAGGGCGGTTACATGGCTGCAAAAATCTCAAAGCTTGAGGAGCAGTTTCAGAAGGAGAAGCAGAAAGATGGAACGTCCTCCTGTATCTTCAGCGGTGTGGCCATCTACGTCAATGGATATACAGGTCAGATATACTTCTCCCACATGTGCTGTGATAACAAATGTCAAAATCAAAACAAACTTTATTATTATTAATAATTATTATTTTGATTAAATACTTTTATAATCATTATTAATAATACTAATAATTAACAACAGTATTTTATTTATACAGTATTTTTAGTAATCAGAGCTGCTTTACAGCAGAATTGAATTCTGTTTGCATCATTAATAATTATTTTCCTGTTTATCACTGTAAAGCTGCTTTGAAACAATCTGTATTGTACAAAGCAGTGGTTCTCAACTGGTTTGACCCACATTTTCCCATAGTCATTAAGCCATGACACACATCTGACCAAATTCCTAAAAAAAAGAAGGTATATTATAAATTTGCTAATATAAACCAAGCAAATTTATTTCACACTAATGTTGACACACACAAGTACTTAACATGCACATAAATTGTAAGAATATCATTAACACTGATTACTAACATAAGTTAAGGCTATTAAATAGCAGTCCCAAACTAGTTTTGGTTAATACAATAAAGTTAGTTAGTGAGCCATCACAGCCGTATTTTGTGAAACTAGTGGTATTTTGGAAACTACAGTTACTATGGTAAATGCAATATATTAACATGAACTGTTAATAAAACATATGTACACTAATCCAGATGACTAGAATGAACATCATTCCTGAATGCTTCCCAGCTAACACACGATGTACCAGTTACCTAATTTATTGGTACTTTTTGGTAATATCATGAAATACTAATGACAATGTAACTACGATTTTGCGTGCTCGTAATTTCATTGCTCTTTATATAGTGCGCCACAAGCATAGAAAAAAAGTCTGACTGGACAGGACAGTTTGTTTTTATGAGGTGAGACTTTTTATTTAATAGCTAGGTGTGAAAATAACATTAGAATAAGGATACTGACATGCAGATACTGAATCAGGTCAGCATGTTTTTCTCAGGCTCTCTTTACTTAAACTGCGTCTGACAGATGAGTCAACAGCTTTCATGCATGCCTTTTAAAGGGGTCATGAACTGGCTTTTAACATTTTTTTTTATAGTGTTGTCTGAGGTCAACTTGTGATGTTTGCATTGTTTTTATATTCAAAAACATTATAATGAATAAGTAATAGGCTATTTTCTACCCTGGTTTTGAGCCTCTCTCCTGGAACACTCGGTTTTTATGGGTGTGCCGCACTGAAGACTTGGAAGTAAACGGCCACGGCTAGGATTGAATAAGATTTGCATATTTAATGAGCTTGCGTGTGGGGAAATCGGAATGATTAACTCGCAACATGTCGACCCGCAATTGATGGCCCACCCGATTGGTGAATATAACCGCAAACCATACACACACACGCACGCCCTTCAAATATCAAGTCAAGAGAGTGAACAATGCACATCAAGAAAGGAATGTTATTTCACTATATTAAGATAGCCTGTCAGTTGGCCGGGCTTACGTTTTGGTAGCCTGTCTGAAAAACACATAGCCCCGGGACGTTGGGCTTTGCGAGGACTGGCCCATACATGTCCAAGTCTGATCCCGAATCGCAAAGAACCAAAAATACCACAAATAAAGGATTCTTTAGCCTTTGACAGCGTGCTAAGGTATATTCAGTTAGACACAATCAAAACGATCTGTAACAATGCAATACTATCACATATTCACATAAGGTTTTACTCACATAAGTGTGTTACAACATTCCTGTCGGATCCAATATAGAAGGCACAGCATTGTGTTTTAATCTCAATATGTCTGCAAATCCAGTCTCGACCTGTGTCTTGTTTACAAACAATTCCGCGGTGAAATGAAGCGGACAAATGCGCAATGTCTTACACATGTGAGCTGGAACTTCATTAAAATGATAAAGTTCAACCACTCATTCCTAATATTAGAATCCGAAGGAAGCGATCCGTTTAGCTCCACGAGTCAGTGGGCGGGGCTACAGAAGCAGGCGTACATATTTATCTGTTAAGGCGGCGTTTCAGTATACGATGACGTCAAGGGGCGACATATTCTGAGATTGAGCGGTTTCTGGGCCTGGTGTCAATAAAAGCTTTTTTTTGACTAACAAGGAAGTTTTCAGCTCCGAAACTTACAGGATATTCTTATATCATGATGAACTTTATACATCAAAGGCTCAAGGGAAAGTTGATTTCTCAATTCATCACCCCTTTAATAAATGCCTCACACCAGAAAAATCATTTAGAAGTACATTGTGTTGTTGATGTTGTTCTTTCTTTAATTACACGCTCTGCAACCCACTCAAAACGGAATTATATAATTATTATATTATATGAATTATATTATATTATATTAGATTAGATTAGATTTATTTATATAGAAGAATATGCAACATTTTCTGGAATGATGAAGTTGGCTTCTGGGAAACGTTACAGGCTGGACTCAAACTTGTGTTTCCCAATTGAGCGCCATAGCTGAACGTGTCAGAAGGATGAGCGCTGTACCTCTGCTCTGCTGTTTTGAGAATCTTGTATTGTGTGTTTTTTGTGTGCAGTTCCCTGTGCGGATGAGCTGCGCAGGCTGATGATGCTGCATGGCGGGCAGTTCCATATCTATTACACTCGCTCCAAAACCACACATATCATTGCCACCAACCTGCCCAACAGCAAAATACAAGAACTCCGAGGAGAGAAAGTAGTGCGGCCAGAGTGGGTCACAGACAGGTGTGTGTCCTTTGTGCACTTTGCAGGATATAGAAGGTATTATAGGAATACTAATATTGGTGTGTTTTTTGTAGTATAAAGGCAGGTCGCCAACTTTCATACATCCAGTATCAACTCTATACGAAGCAGAAAGGCTTGAGCTTTGCCAGTGTTTGTGCAAAAGGAGGGCAGGATCTGTCATTCAGCCATGGACCACCCAAAACCAGTCCAAGCCACCCCAAGTCAGAGAGTATGAAGCCCAGCCACACTCAAACCCTCTCTAAAGAAGTTCTCAAATCCACTCATGCTAACCACACGGCTAATTTCACTGATCGAACCAATCACCATTTAGACGGCAGACTGTGAGTATACTTTATAGCAGGGATCCACTGGCACACGTGAGGGTCAAATGCTGCATTTTGTTGAAAGAGAAACAAATTCCAAGACATAGCATGCAACACAACAAATTATTATATTAATTATTCATATTGTTTGTGTTTGGATATATATTTTGGATATTTAATTACATGTCTACATTCACCCATTTTTTTTACATTTAGATTACCTTTGTCATGTAGCACTCATTTAAAGTCTTTAGGTGTATAAATACTGAAATCTAATAACAATGTTAAATATAACCTTTAGGATGGTAATCTAAAAAATGAGAATCAGGTTTTCACACTGTACATTATTTTCATGTTTGTAAATTCACTTGGAGCATTTAAAACTATTTTATTTATTTTTTATTGAATATATATATATATATATATATATATATATATATATATATATATATATATATATATATATATATATATTATTCAAATGTATTTATTAGACTAAGTAGTATAGAATTTTAATTTCAGTCATTTATTTGTTATCAGTTTATTGTGTTAAAACTGCTCCACGACCATGTTTTTACACCCCTTATGAAAAGAAACGCATTTGGATTATTTAATATTGTAATCTCTCCTTTTGTCTGGCAGAAATGGCTTCTATAGCATCATTTCTGAGGAGGCTGCAGAGAGGCCGAGAGTTAATGGGATTCACGATGGAGATGAGGATTACAACGCCTGTGCCCTTTTGCCAAGAGGCTCACAAGACACTTTGTTAACTAACGGTTATGTACACCCTGTGAATGGTGCCTTAAAGCCTCAGGAATCAGTTTCTTTTGCAGAACATCGCCCTCATGTTGTTGACACAGGGTTCCTTCAGTCCCACCTCCCACAGGCTGGATGCAGGGACCGGGAGGAGCCCAGCTGCTCTTCTGCTGGATCAAAAGCAAATTCCCATCAGATGTCCTTAATATCCACAGCCAGCCCTGCAAAGAAGCCTGATCCTTACAATATGCAAAAGGACCTCCATACAGAATTAACATCTAATCCAGGGACTTCAGCCGCCCCTCAGAAGGGTAATCTTCAAGATCAGACAAGAGTTCAACTAAATGGGCGTTATCACATGACCCCTGACTCCTCCATCCTTGCAAACTGTAGTAACCAGTCAGGAAAATCAACTGCGCAGGGAGCAGAGGCTGGAATAATATCCGAGTTCTTTTCTCACTCAAGGCTGCATCATATTTCTACGTGGCGAAATGAATTCTCTGAGTATGTGAATGCCCTGCAGAGCAGGCGGCGAGCAGCAGGAGGAGCTGTTTTCTCTGGAAAAGAGAAACTAAAGAAGCTCAAAGCTAATTGCAGTTCAGGTAGCTTGTCTTTGTGGTTTATGTTTGTGTATTTTTTATGTTGTTGAGTAGCACGTGTCTATTTGTGATGCAGATTTTTGAGAAAAAAAACAAGTTTCTGTATTTCTCTCTGCCCCAGGTTCCTTAATGGCTGCTCCTCAGGTGCGTCAGTCCTGTATTCTTCATGTGGATATGGACTGCTTTTTTGTATCCGTTGGGATCAGACACCGACCAGATCTCATAGGTACGTTTCAATCAATTAGAGAGAAGTGCTGAAGTTTCTTATTGCAGCTTGTTGACTTTGATAGCACCTGATAAACTGAGCTTTACTGATGGTCAATCTGTACTCCAGGGAAACCGGTTGCGGTGACAAGTAACCGCGGTCCAGGCCGTGTTGCACAGCGACCTGGTGCAAATCCTCAGCTTGAGTTTCAGTACTACCAGAGGAAACAGAAACAGTACAGAAAAGGTAAACCCAGATTTTAGAAGAAAGATGTTGACTTAATATTGCTTGAAATCAGAATTAATTTAAGTTTGAATTTAGATGACTATTGTTCTTTCTGCTTTAGAGAAGACAGATGATGATTTTGAGATGACCCCATCTCCAGAGTGTGATGAAGGTCCCAGTAATGGAATAAATCTGGACCTGGCCGCCCTCTCTATGGCAGAGATTGCCTCTTGCAGTTATGAGGCCAGGTATTCATTGTAAACCTGCCAAGCTACTTTCTTTTGCAACATGAGTCCTCAATAATTTTGATCCATTTTTTTTAAAGGTTTTTAAAGATTTAAAAATATTAATGTGTATATCTGCTATTCATTTTGAAAATTTAGGAGTAAATTAGCACATAGATTAGGGATGTCCCGATCAAGTTTTTTGTGCCCCCGATCTGATCCAATACAGAGTGTACCAAAGTCCTGGTCCAATACAGGTATTTTCCTAGTGCTCGGTGCATATTTAAAGTACATTTAAAGTTATAAAATCAATCCAATGTATAAGGGATGTACAGATAGTTCCTCAGGGGCAGGGGCTCAAATGTAAAATAGGGGCATCTGTTACGAAGGAGTAATTCCAATATTGCAATTACTTTGTAAACAGACTTTGTGGTCACAATTATGGATATGGGACTACTGATACAAAGACTTTTTGATTTTTATATGTACAATAAGCAGAATAATTGCAACAAGAAAATAAAATAGAGGAGATAAGGTTAGAAAGCAAGATTGCGACGTTAGAATTCTAGTCTGTCAATCAAGCAAGCCATAGCATCTTGTTTGGGCAACAACGTCTCAGAGAGTCTGACGGCAGATCAAAATAAACAGTAAATAACTTACTTTTGAGTGATTCATTACAAAAGAGCGCATAACATATGGTAAACCAAGAATCTTGAATGTGCTTCACGCAGGTGTCGTGCAGTGATTTGTCCCTCCCAGTTAATTATAATATATTTAAAAGTCCATGGCATTTTAATATTTTATTAATTTATATGACTTCTTCAGGTATCACTCATATAAACTAGGCTTCCCAATTATTATATTTTGATTTTCTAAGACCGTGGGAACCCTGGTTCTTTAAAGAAAAGAAAAAAAAGTTATTGAGATGTGAATTAAAATAAGAACTCTTGATTGTTTTAGTTTATTTTAATGCTTGTTATGTCTAAATAATTTAAGTCATCTTGAGGTCCCCTGGTTGAGAACCACGGATATAGATGTGAATAGACTTTGAATAAAACCACAAAACTTGTGCCAACTTATAATACAGTATGATCTTTAGCGGTACCTGCTACTCTGATGTTTTCCTCTCTTACAGGCAGGCTGGTGTGAGAAACGGCATGTTCTTTGGCCGGGCTAAGCAGCTCTGTCCTGATCTGCAGTCTGTCCCATATGACTTCCAGGCATATAAAGAGGTGGCACTGACTATGTATGAGACCCTGGCCAGGTAACAGATATAATGTTTGTTACAACTTTCTTTGGATTGCTATGTTATTCCTAAACCCAGCATACAATTGCAACAATTCTCTTGCTTTACGATTGGTTGTTTTATAGTTACACTCATAACATTGAGGCACTAAGTTGTGACGAAGCCCTGGTGGATGCCACAGATCTTCTGGTTGAGCTGGGGGTTACTCCAGATGATCTGGCACGAGCCATTCGTGAAGATGTAAAGGAGAAGACTGGTTGCTCTGCCTCAGTTGGAATGGGTAAGAGACATTATGAATGAAAATGTTTAAATTCTGTCATTTATTTACTCACCCTTATGTGGTTCCAAATATGTATGACTTTCTTTCTTCCATGAAGCACAAAAGGAGAAATTTTTAAGAATGTGCTGGTAGCTCTTTTTCCATGCAATTACAATGAATGGGAAATTAGATGGGAAAGTATCATAAAACTCATTATCTATATTCTAAGTCTTCTAAAGCCATACAATAGCATTGTGCTTTCTAATGCACTCTTGTGAACGTGCCAAAGAGAGCTACAGCTGATGTCAAGATTTTAAGTGAATATCTACTTTGGTTTGTTACTCACACAAAGCTATTCTATTGCTTCAGTAAACGTAACACATTTTTTGGAGCTTGAGTACTCCAGTCCTCATTTACTTACTTCATACTGAAAAGAGTGGCCTTGATATTCTTTAAAATTTAACTTCCACAGAAGTAATATAGGTTTGGGACCACATGAGGGTCAGTAAATGATGACAGAATTAACTTATCCATTCCATTAATAAGTTTAATGACAATGTGTCATCATGTAGTTGATGTCGCTGTTTTATCTCTGAAAGCTTTTGTAACATCCCATATACTTTTCATCAGGTTCCAACATCCTTCTTTCTCGGATGGCGACCCGTAAGGCCAAACCAAATGGACAGTACTTCCTAAGGCCAGAGGAAGTGGATGATTTTATCAGGGATCAACCTGTCTCCAGTTTGCCTGGTGAGAACAGAGCATCCTATTAGGGGTGCACGATATATCGATTTAATATCGTTATCGCGATATCACGTTGCCCGATATTATATCGAAAGTCTCACGATAATTATGCGATATTTTGTTTATGACAAAATGAGACGCGTATATTCACTGTATATACATTCTTTTTCGGATCTATTTTTTTTTTAAAAACGGGTCCCTCCTACTCGCTACAAAGCTAACAGTCACTCTCTCACTTCTCCCTGGCTCTACACACACACACACACACACACACACACACACACACAAACTCTTGTCGGGCCGGCTCAACCCACACACCAGTGCACAACAAAATGAAGTGAAATAAAAGAAAGGACCTAAAGAGAGAGTGAAGGGAGCGAGTGGAGCAAAGAAAGAACACAAAAGTAAGAAAATTAGTGTTGTTCAGGGAGAAGACGAAAGAACCACCACAAGCCACTTTACAATTAGTGATTTTGCATTTAATTTATTATTTTTATTTCTCTCCTTTTTAAATATTTCTCTCAGTTTATTTCGGCTCTGTTTGAGTGTGCCTGTCAGTCTACGCACTGATATGAGCAAATATCCAATCACTATGCACAAGTTAGGGGGTGTGTAGCCACGCTTGCAATGCTGGTGTCAGGGAGTTATACTCACGGAACACCATAGTTATTCACAATCACAAAAGTTCATTATTTGAACGTGTTTTAAAACCTTGCCGGTTAAACATTTCATTCGCGTTTTAACATGCGCTGAGTGCGCGCAATAAAAACCTGTCAAACACGTGATTACTGGACTAAGTAGTCTTATTGCGCTTATACTGTCAAATACACACAAGAGGTTAACATAAACACAGTCGGTTATGTCTAAAGTGAAAGTAAAATTGCGTGTGTCTGTGTATTAGATGTGTAGAGGTTTTAAATTGACAGCAGCGCAGTAGTGAACACGCTGCAGCTTGTCCTTAAAGGGACAGTTCACCTCTAAAATGATGTCATTATTTACTCATCTGTTGTTCCAAACCTGTATAAATTTTTTCTGTTGAACACAGACAGTTGAATACCAGACAGTTGATGGTAGCCATTGACATCCATATTATTATTTCCTACAATGGGGACCAGCAACTGTTGGTTTCCAACATTCTTCAAAATATATTTTATGTCCAACAGAAGAAAAAAAAACTTTATTCAGGTGTAAAACTACTTGAGCGCGAAAAATCGATGACAGAATTTTCATTTTTGAGTGAACTCTCTCTTTAATTGTACATTTATTCATACAATTTCATGCTGCTGTACAGCTCTGAGCTGCCACTGTAAATATTTTCCCAAGTCTTTTAAGTCAAATAAAAAAAAGAGTATTGCAATAAAAAAAAAAAAAATTCTCCTTAACCTCTTTCTGTTCCTGGCGCCTAAGAATAGAATAGCAAAAAACTGGACTAACTGTATTGTTGCATCCCTACTGTACAACCAGACATGATTATTATTTATTTATTCATGTTGTACCAGTCCAATATGATTGTCAGTTGAAATAAACCTTGTGTTGTAAGAACTTGTTTAATTTGATATGAATCTATTTTGATGCGTTTTCCGTAACTTTTGTAATTTTACATAGGTCTAACCCTAACCCTAACCCTACATCCTATATACTCTATTGTTCAAAGGGTCTGAAAGAATGACTTTTTAGTGTTTGTAAGATTTTTTTTATGTTTTTGAAAGAAGTCTCTTATGCTCACCAAGGCTGCATTTATTTTGATTAAATTTTTTTTTTAATATTGTGAAATATTATTACAATGTAAAGTAACTTTTTTTTAATGTAATACATTTGAAAAGTTATTTATTTCTGTGATTAGTAAAGCTGCATTTTCAGCATAATTATGATCAAAAAACATTTCTTAATATCATCGATGTTGAAAACAGTTGTGCTGCTATGTATTTTTGTTGAAACTGTAATGCATACATTTTCTTCTGGATTCCCAAACTTTTGAATGGTAGTATATTTATATTTGAATACAGAGTTTTACAGTATAATTTACTGCTGTGTTTGTGTGCATGTGGACCTGTTCTTCTGCGTGCTTGTGTGCAGGTGTGGGTCGCTCAATGAACTCCAAGCTGACCTCCTTGGGAGTGAGTACATGCGGTGAGCTGCAGCAGCTGTCTATGTCTCGACTGCAAAGGGAGTTTGGGCCACGGACGGGACAGACGCTCTTTCGTTTTTCCAGGGGACTGGATGACAGGCCAGTGCGCAGTGAGAAGGAGAGAAAGTCTGTGTCTGCAGAGATGAACTACAACATTCGATTCACACAGGTTTTGAAGTATACAAGTTACAGCAATCATTGTGAATTGTCCTATACCTGTCATGGTCCTCAAAATGTTGACCTCCCTCATTAGCTTCCCATACACTCTAATGTTCTGCTAGGTTGAAGAAGCGGAGTCTTTTCTCACTAACTTATCTATGGAGGTGCAGAAGAGGTTGGAGAGCGCGGGGCTTAGAGGTCGCCGAGTTACACTGAAGGTCATGATGCGAAAAGTAGGGGCTCCGATAGAGCCGGCCAAATATGGTGGTCATGGGATATGTGACAACTTTGCCAGGTGATGTGCACCAGTATAAATTTGCCACTTCTAGTCTTCTCAAATAAACAAAAAGAATGACAGAGACTAAATGATTGGAGATTCAAGTTATGATGTTTTGATACAGAATTATGAGATCAGAAGAAAAATGTATGCATGGAGGATCCAATCACAGTACCACGCATTTAGAAAATAGGCAGAATTTTGATTTCATTCTGACTTAAAAATTCTGGCTGATACCAATATGCTGATGATAATTATTTTCATGCTGTTGTATATTAAAATTCTATACAATTTTGTCTGAATAAAAAAAAAACCCCACTAAACTAAAATCAGTCATTTTAAATGCTGCAAGTACATTTAGGCATCACAACATATGTAATGTAAAGTATGAAATTTTTTCACTTTTGCTTAAGAAATTAAATTAAAAAATCACTTTAAATGAGCATTAGAAATGGAAAAGATACTTTTAATGCAAAAATATCCAATATCAACCGATACTGATTTAAATTAATTAGAAGAATCTGTAATATTGACTGATAACTGAACTCTGTTTTGACATACATTTGAGAGTTTCTCAATACTGTCACATTGCAGGTCTGTTTTACTAGCTCAGCCTACAGACAATGGTCAACTGATTGCAACAGAGGCCATTAAGCTATTCCATGCCATGAAGTTGCATGTGAAGGATATGAGGGGAGTGGGGCTGCAGGTGCAGCAGTTGGAGGGACCACATGCAGATCCATCAGGACAAGGGCCCTCTCGTGGTCGCTCGATCAAAGACCTGCTGCTGGTCAGACAGCCTGTCCACAGCCCCAGGAAAGACCCTCCAGCACAAGGTCAGAGCAGTTTGATTAGTACAGGGTTCTTTAAATCCATCCTCTATCCTGCAAAGTTTAGATATAACCCTGATCAAACTCACCTTGCTGTAACTGCATCTTCTTTTGCTCACTCAGGTGTGTTTGATTAGGATTTAAGCCAAACTCTGCAGGACCTCCAGGGCCAGATTTGAAAAAGCCTGATTTAGTATATGATGTGTATAGGTTTTTTGTTGGTCTCTGACTCTTAATAATCATTCCTTGTTGCTTGTATTCTAGATGGTTTAACCAGCCCTTCCTCATCCAGAGCTTTCTCCTCCAGTCAGGAGAGAGTTACTCCTCCATCATCACCACCCTCCACCATTTCAGATCCAATGCCTGGAACGAGTAAAGGAGAATTTCACCATCCACGCACCCCCAATCATGTTAGGGCATGCCTAAACATCAGCATTGAGGTGCCATCTCCCTCTCAGGTTAGATTCTTGAATGCACTTTAGGATCTAAAAAAAATGTTCTGTGTTTTATTTCAACATAAAAACTGTAACTCAAATTTCCCGCAGGCCCAAATATTAACAAATCTCTTCTGTCATTTTATAAACAATAAGGCTGAAATCAAACTTTGTGTAACTTTTTAAATATTTTATTTTTATTTATAAAAATATATATTTTATTTAGTTAATGTATAATATAATATAAACTATATAATATAAAATATAATATTAAATAATATAACAATATAAAAATAGAATGCATATTTAGCCTTATACCGGCTAAAATAAATTAATAATTTTATTCAGCAAATATCAAATATGCATGAAATGTATCAAAAGTGAGCGTAAAGACATTTACAATGTTACAAAACATTTCTATTTCAAATGAATACTGTTCTTTTGAACTTTGTTTATCAGATAATCATGAAAATGTATCATGGTTTCCACAAAAATATTAAAGGGGTCATGAACTGGCTTTTTTTATTTAAAAATAAAAAAATATTTTTATACTGTTGTCGGAGGTCAACTTAGGACATTCGTGTGGTTTTTACATTCAAAAACAATGAATAAGTAAAATTTCTACCCTGGTTTCGAGCCTAGATCCTGGAACGCTCGGTTTTCATGGGCGTGCCGCATTGAAGACTTGGAAGTAAATACCCACTGCTATGATTGGATAACAGCGAACCGTGCATCTCTCACACACACACACACACATTTCACTATTTAAGATAGCCCATCGGGCAGCCGGTGATACATTTTGGTAGCCCGACTAGAAAACACATTAGCCCAGGGATGACGGGCTTGCGATTTTTGCATATATATGTTGGCCCATACATGTTCGAGTTATCGCAGCACAATGAACCAACAACACCTCAAATACAAAGGATACTCCAGCCTGTGACAGTGTGGTAAGTTGTCGTTAATTTTGTTTAGTTAGACACGTACACATAATCATTAGATATCAAATAAAACCATGCAATACTATCACATATAAAAAGCATTTTTTACTCGCGTAAGTGTGTAAGAAACTGGATTTGCAGACAGAATGAGATGGTACTCCTTTCGGATTCAAAAGAAGACACAGCATCGTTTTTTAATCTCATTCTGTCTGCAAATCCAGTCTCTTGGTTACAAACAAATCCGCGGTGAAATGAAGCGAACAAATGCGCAATGTCTTACCCACGTGAGCTGGAACTTCATTAAAAATAAAGTTCAACCACTCATTCCTAATATTGAAAACCGTAGGAAGCTTTATGCAGCGACTGTGTTCTTCCACAACCATGCACTGCACAATTGTTTGTATTCTTCAATGACATGTTTATTGCTTTGAAAGTTCGATCCGCTTTAGCTCCACGTAGGCCTATGTTATTGCACAAATCGGTCCACGTGTCTACAGAATTAGGTGTTCTTCTTCAGTTGAGGTGCCGTTTCGCTGCTCTCTGACGTCACAGGGAAGCAAATTCGCAGATTGATCGTTTGATGAGCCAGCTGTCGATGAAAGCTTTTCTTTGACTAACAATGAAGTTTTCCGCTCTGAAACTTACAGGATATTCTTATATTATGATGACCGTTTATATATCAAAAGCTCAAGGGAAAGTTGATTTATCAGTTCATGACCCCAGAATTACATTTATTAATACTTATTAATAAATTTAAATATATTACAAAAGAAAATATTTCACAGTATTACTGAAATAAATGCAGCTTTAAAAAAAATTGCAAAACTTGCTGAACCCAAACTTTTGAATGGTGACATTTCAAATGTAAGCCCCTGACTCCACTTCTCATTTCAGGTGGACCATTCTGTTTTAGAAGCTTTACCTGTAGACATAAGGAAACAGGTGGAACAGTCCTGGAGACAGAGAGAGGAGCAGCCAAGCACCTCATCTCATCTCTCAACCCCACCTCGAACCTCCTCTCCACCTCCAGCCCCATCGCTTGGCACCCTTGTACTGCAGATCCCAAACCAACCAGGTCAACCTTGTACAACGGGCATTATACTAGAGCTCCCTGACTTCTCCCAGGTACATGCTGTTAACATGCAGACTATTGGTGAAATTGTGTTAAATTGACCATCAGAAACTAGTATTTTATACATCCTAAAACTGAACTTTTAACAGGTTGACCCAGATGTGTTTGCAGCACTTCCCAGAGAGCTTCAGGAAGAACTGTGCTCTGCTTATAGAAACAAGGGAAACGCTCAAGCTCAAGCAACCACTGGTGAGTAAAAATAAGTTGGTATGCACAACAATATAAACACCCCAGATGTCAATATGAGCACTTATCTTTTTCTTATTCTAACTTTTGTATAACTGATTCATCTTTTTATACTGTACATTAGAATGTGAGTCTTAAATTCAGTTCTAGTGTGTTATAATTGACTTTTTATTAACAATATAGTATAGATGTATAGTAGTTGCCAGTTATTGGCTATAACATAACATGACAGTAATTATCAGCTTATTATATCGGCCAGAGTTTTGATATCCGTGTCTCCCTTAAAATCAAGTAATCAACCGCTACAACACACCATACAGTGTCTCTAACCATTCTCTCTCATTTCTGTAGTGGAACTAAAAAACCAATTTCCTCAACTAAAGCAGCCTGCAGTGGGGAAAT
Source organism: Romanogobio albipinnatus (assembly GCA_023566225.1). Lineage (NCBI taxonomy): Eukaryota > Metazoa > Chordata > Actinopteri > Cypriniformes > Gobionidae > Romanogobio > Romanogobio albipinnatus. Next base: position 30,845,892 of record CM042243.1, on the reverse strand, counting down.
TAAAGCGCCGCTACAAAAAGAAAAATGCTAGTCCTGCCAAAAAGGGTCCAAGTCCACTAAAAAAAATATTTTCTGGAAACAGCCCTGCCAAATCCAGCCCCTCCAAAATTCTTCCTCTGCCACTCAAACAACAAGGCCTCAAAGTAAGCATGTAATCCAGTTACAATATTCTTCTTTTTTCTGTTTATACTTTAGTTTATTAATGCTTTAGCCACCTTGCTTCTGTTCAAGCTTTTGACAATTTTGGGGGGAAAAAATCATTTATCTGAGATGTTTTTCATTGGTTGACTGAAAATGTACAGTGCCCGTCCTCTCCGAGCACAAATGTCCCAGAGACGCTGTCCAAATTAAATCCCCGCCCAGCCCCGACCCTAGCCGGAGCTTATGAATTCAGTGACATCAGAACTCTGCTTCGTGAATGGGTCACTACCATCTCAGGTATGGCAGAGCAGCAAAACTTAAATGCTAGTATATATTTGCGTTGTGCATCTGGTTTAATTGTATGGTGCTGCATCTTCACAGAACCAATGGAAGAGGACATTCTACAGGTGGTGAGGTACTGCACAGAACTTGTGGATGATAAAGACCTGGAGAAACTCGACCTTGTCATCAAGTACATGAAGAGGTATTGTTCTGAATTCTTCATCACTGATTCCTGCAATAAATACATCATAAATCTCACAAGCAGTAATGTACACAAGTTTGGGGTTAGAAAGATTTATTTTTAAAGAAATTAATATTTTTATTAAACAAGGATGCATTAAATTGATCAAAAGTGACAGTAAAGACATGTATATATTAGTGGTGGGCATAGATACATTTTTTTAATCTAGATTAATCTCACTGTAATCTTGGAATTAATCTAGATTAATCTAGAGTAAAATGGCTCATTTGAATTCTGCCAAAGGCATTCAGAATATGTGTGCTCGTAAAGGCCAATTTATACTTCTGCGTCGGACAAGTTACACGTTGGTTTTAATTTATACTTCTGCGTTGTTGTCTGCGTCAATGTGCAATTCCACATGCTGACCGCTAGGAGGCAGTGTCCACGGGCATGTTGATGGTAACCCACAGTATCAAGGCAAAAGCCAAAGAAGAAGCGTGTTTACATTGACGGAGTATCAGCAGCCCACATGGCGACAGATAGCGGCTTTTCTTGCAGCTTGAGTTGTTGTATGTAATACAAATTAAGCATCTCTAGTTGATTAGTAGAGTTAAATAAGAGGCGATCTAGAGCTGGAATGCATTTTTGAAATCATGCCGAGCTCGTGGCGCTGTTTTCAGTATCGTTGGCTCATGCACAGACGAGCGCTTCAATCGATTGATGTTGCAGAGACTTTATTAATTCCGTTGAAATCACAAAACGAAATGCACCCTAATGTGTCCCTGTTCTTGATATACAATCACTGATTAACATCTTTGGTTTTAATGAGAAAATAAATTAACTATACACAGCGGATCTATGTATTTATTAACTAACATAAACAATCTCTGCACTATAACATATTGTGTTATATAGCAGATATAAGGATTAAACTATCATTTCTGAACACACACTCCTATCGCAGATTTTGTTTATTTATTTATTGACTTGAGGGAGAGGTTCTGGCAGACCAATCATGGCGCTTGCGGTCCGCATAGAATTGACGCATTGTTACATTTGATGCGCGTCAGGGTATGTCGTAGGGCACGCGCGCATCACACAGCCTACGGCGTAGCTACGGCGTACACTCGACGCAGAAGTATAAATTGGCCTTAAGTGATCGTTTGTCTTTTTATAATTTGAATAATAAATAACTTCTGTCCCTTTAAGACCTGATGCACGCATTGATCCCAAACACTGTTCCTGTGAGTTGATTACGACTATGTTTACGTTAAAACTCGCCAAGATGGGCATTGAGACATTTTTGAGTGTATTTGACCATTAATAAGCTGGAAAAAGGAGCTCATTTTTGCACTTGTATGTCAGAGGAAGCTTTATTACGGAATGTGTGTGTGCGCTTCAGATGCGAGCGTGAAATCTGCGGGAATTAGTAGAATTAACGTTATGTGCAACCCCGCGGCAAAATCAGACCGGTCACACCAATACCAACACGCTGTCATGAGGAGTCCTGTTCGCCATGTTCAGAGGGTTAAACTGGAATGAATGAGAGGAGGCGGGTGCGTGTCAACTCAAAAGTCATCATAGCCTGCGTAGTATAGACCCAGCTCCCAACCCAACTTTGAGAATAGATTAACGGCAATATATATTTCTCGCGTTAAAGGGTTAGTTCACCCAAAAATGAAAATTATGTCATTAATTACTCACCCTCGTGTCATTGGACACCCGTAAGACATTCGTTCATCTTCGGAACACAAATGAAGATATTTTTGTTGAAAGCTGAGGCTGAGAAAGGCCTCAGATAAGCCTCCATAGGGATTCGGTACTTTTGCACTCAAGACCCATAAAAGGCACTAAAAACGTCATTACAAAGTCCATCTCACTACAGTGGCTCTACAATAATTGTACAAAGTGACGACTAGTTTTTGTGCGCAAAAAAAATCAAAATAACGACTTTATTCAACACAAACTTTGGCCTCTCCTGTGAACTCCATGACGCATGCGCGAGAATATTACGTAGCGCCGGCGTTCGGGAATCCATGAAATGTGCACTTTAGTTCCATTTTGAGCACTACGCCGAGACCTAAAGCACGATCAATGTAGAATTCAACAGCTTCGATACGGCGCGTCTTCCTCTGCTTGTAAACAAATCTCCTCCTCGCTTCTGGGTTATGTGTCCGAACGCCGGATCTGCGTCATTTTCTCGCGCATGCGTCGTGGTGCTTCGTGAGTCCACGGCAGATGCCAAAGTTTGTGTTGAATAAAGTCGTTATTTTGATTTTTTTTTTTTGCGCACAAAAACTAGTCGTCACTTTGTACAATTATTGTTGAGCCACTGTAGTGAGATGGACTTTGTAACAACGTTTTTAGTGCCTTTTATGGGTCTTGTGAGTGCAAAAGTACTGAATCCCTATGGAGGCCTATCTGAGGCCTTTCTCAGCCTCAGCTTTCAACAAAAATATCTTCATTTGTGTTCCGAAGATGAACGGAGGTCTTACGGGTGTCCAACGACATGAGGGTGAGTAATTAATGACATCATTTTCATTTTTGGGTGAACTAACCCTTTAAGTCCTCACTGTATATATAAATATACAGTGAGGAAAATTAGTATTTGAACACCCTGCTATTTTGCAAGTTCTCCCACTTGGAAATCATGGAGGGGTCTGAAATTGTCATCGTAGGTGCATGTCCACTGTGAGAGACATTATCTAAAAAAAAAATCCAGAAATCACAATATAGGATTTTTTAACTATTTATTTGTATGATACAGCTGAAAATAAGTATTTGAACACCTGTCTATCAGCTAGAATTCTGACCCTCAAAGACCTGTTAGCCTGCCTTTAAAATGTCCAACTCCACTCCATTTATTATCCTAAATTAGATGCACCTGTTTGAGGTCGTTAGCTGCATAAAGACACCTGTCCACCCCATTCAATCAGTAAGAATCCAACTACTAACATGGCCAAGACCAAAGAGCTGTCCAAAGACACTAGAGACAAAATTGTACACCTCCACAAGGCTGGAAAGGGCTACGGGGAAATTGCCAAGCAGCTTGGTGAAAAAAGGTCCACTGTTGGAGCAATCATTAGAAAATGGAAGAAGCTAAACATGACTGTCAATCTCCCTCGGACTGGGGCTCCATGCAAGATCTCACCTCGTGGGGTCTCAATGATCCTAAGAAAGGTGAGAAATCAGCCCAGAACTACACGGGAGGAGCTGGTCAATGACCTGAAAAGAGCTGGGACCACCGTTTCCAAGGTTACTGTTGGTAATACACTAAGACGTCATGGTTTGAAATCATGCATGGCACGGAAGGTTCCCCTGCTTAAACCAGCACATGCCAAGGCCCGTCTTAAGTTTGCCAATGACCATTTGGATGATCCAGAGGAGTCATGGGAAAAAGTCATGTGGTCAGATGAGACCAAAATAGAACTTTTTGGTCATAATTCCACTAAACGTGTTTGGAGGAAGAAGAATGATGAGTACCATCCCAAGAACACCATCCCTACTGTGAAGCATGGGGGTGGTGGCATCATGCTTTGGGGGTGTTTTTCTGCACATAGGACAGGGCGACTGCACTGTATTAAGGAGAGAATGACCGGGGCCATGTATTGCGAGATTTTGGGGAACAACCTCCTTCCCTCAGATAGAGCATTGAAGATGGGTCGAGGCTGGGTCTTCCAACATGACAATGACCTGAAGCACACAGCCAGGATAACCAAGGAGTGGCTCTGTAAGAAGAATATCAAGGTTCTGGCGTGGCCTAGCCAGTCTCCAGACCTAAACCCAATAGAGAATCTTTGGAGGGAGCTCAAACTCCGTGTTTCTCAGCGACAGGCCAGAAACCTGACTGATCTGACACAAAAATCCGCGCAAGATCCGATCTGAGATTTTGCATCCGATCTGAGCCACTTCCAAAAATGTGTTTTTGAATCCGATACATATCCGATATCTGGACATCCAACCCACATCGAACCCACACGAATATCCGATTCCCCTTTGAATTCCAAGCCACCATAAGGTGATGGCTACACATTTGCCCACAAAGATAGCTTTTTGTGTTTTTTTTATAAAGCAGATGTGCGTTTATATGCTCAATCGCAGCTTTTTTTATTGAGGTGGGAACTTTATAAAGGAAAAAAATTACACATGCACAGAAACATTCAAGAGCTGGTTTTCAACCTCTGCCCCGTGAGTTTTGTAAATAAAACCACTTCACTACTGAAAGCTACATTATATTTCTCAGCAATGAGGTGATAACTTTTCTGTAATGAAACATCAAGTTTCACTATTCACATGTTTTGTGTTTAAAGTTAATACAAATCGCATATGGTCAAAAGATCGGATCTGTGCATTGACTTGAAGTGTAAACTTAAAAAAAAAAAAACATATCATGGTTTCCACAAAAATATTAAGCAGCACAAATTTCTTCAACACTGATGATAATAATAAGAAATATTTCTTGAGCTCCAGTTCAGCTAGCATATTAAAATAGAAGATCATGTAACACTGAACACTGGAGTAATGATGCTAAAAATGCAGCTTTGCCATCACATATTACATATTAAAATATACTAAATTAGAAGTTATTTTAAATTGTAATACTATTATTATTGTAATATTATTTCCTAGTATTTCTGTTTTACTGTATTTTTGATCAAATAAATACAGCCTTAGTGAGCATAAGAAACTTCTTTCAAAAACTTAAAAATATCTTACCAACCCCAAACTTTTGAACAGTACTGTAGATCGATTGGCCCTTTCTGATGATTTCAACTGTTCATTTCAGACTTATGCAGCAGTCCTCAGAGTCAGTGTGGAGCATGGCCTTTGACTTCATCCTTGACAATGTGCAGGTGGTGGTACAGCAAACCTATGGTAGCACTCTGAAGATCACCTAGGAGGACCGTCCTAGCCTCAGTCACTGTGATGTCAACCCAGTCCTGCCACCTCATCATGATGTGTGAGAGAGACAACAAAACCGCTCGAGTCTGACAATCGTAGCATTGCTGTCCTTTGGTGAAATCACCCAATGGTGCTTCCCTGAGAACACAGAGGACCAAACCAATGATGATGAGGATCAGATGAGTATACCAGCTTCATTCAGAAGCAGCCGAATACTGAATATTTCTTTCATCATGATGTCAATTCTCTTGACTAATGTCTAGAGGAACTTTGGTAACACTTTTCGGTCAGGTTGTATTTGTTAACATTAGTTCATGCATTAAGTATCATGAACTAACAAGGAATACTTTTTGACAGTATTTGTTAATCTTGGTTAATGTTAATTCATAAATATGTATTTTTGCTATTTTTTACTTCTTAGTTTATAATACATTAACTAATATTAACATTTGTAGCATTTCAATATTTATATGTAGAAATTAACATTTTACAGCACTTGAATAAAGCACCGTTGATTTTTAGTTCATGTTAACTATTGTGATAACTGATATTAATGTGTACAGCCTGAGTGTAAAATGTTACCAGAACTTTTTTGAATGTTTTAAATGCACTGACTGTCCTACACTAAGCAAAGCAAGCCTCTTTGCTTCTTATTTGGATTTCTTTTTTGTCTTTATTGTCAGCATTTCGTCCTCTTGTACCCCAGAACCTGTTTATTTTGAATGCCTGGCCTCGGAAATATATAACAGACTATAAAGCAGAATGGAGGGGCATGCCATTTGCCTTTTATGGGTCAGACTGAGATGTTGAAAGTGGAAATAGGGAAAACACAGTATCTTCTATCAAAGTCTTTTGGCAGTTTAGCATGTGAATACTAACATTTTATGTAAAGCTAACATTTTATGTTTTCCTAGATTTATTCTTGCACATTGACTTGTTTCTTGTATGTATGTCTGTATGTGTGGAAGAGCTTAAAGAGAGATGCATATTTATGAAGAAAAGGATCTTGTCTTGTCATGCTTCTTAGTCTTGTTTTCTAAATATATGGATATGGTGCTGGAAGGAAAGGAAGGGTTTTTCGATGGATGGATGGATGTGAACCGCATAAGTCAAAGATGATAAATCATTCTACATTCCGAACAAAGCATTGTTCTCTCAATCCCTTTTCACTGTAGGTTTGACTTTTATGTATGAACAGAATGTACTTGACTTCTCAAATGTTTAAAAAAAGTTTATACTTTATTGGTTTTAAGAAGCTGCTCATGAGATCTGTTATTATCTTACATTATCATGACATAACAGAGAGGAAGGCCTGAAAATCCATATTTGGTCAAAAATCTGTCGCGACAGAATTATCTGTGCCTGAAGACCAGAAGCTGTGACATAATTTGTATGTTTTCTAAATTTGCTAATAAATTTGGATAATTGATACTGTCTGGTTTTTTAAAAATATTTTTATTACAGGCCCACCCTGGCCCAATCAGAAGCTTGGCCCACCCTGGCGCCATGCCAAATAACCCATTACATGAGTAAATGATTCAGTTAGGTGTCAGTGTACCTACCCACTCATGTGAAGCAAATATTAAAGCATAATTAAATATTTTTACCCATGAACAAAAACTACACACAATCTAGCTTAATTTAAACTTAAACAAAACATTACTCTTTATTTCTTTTTAAGGAGAAAATTAAATTACCAGAATGGGCGGTTAGCCTATCCATTCATACAGTCGTTTGCTACGTTAAATAAATTAGTATTTTGGATTTTGATGCATCTTCAACAGTGTAATTAGATTAATAACTACTCTCTCTCTCAAAAGTATTCCATTATTTATTACTAATTATTTTCTAAATTCCATATCAACCTCGACCAGTTGAACAATACAAAGATGAAACTACTCTTTGAATTCTTTCAAATAAATAATATAAAACTGCATAAATTATTCATTAACTGACCAAAGTATTTAAAGAGAGAAAGTTATATTACATTTTAACACGAGAATTTTTATGTTAAATCTGCTATTGTTTTATATAGAATTGTTATACAGTAGCCTATTCCGAAGTTAACTGTAAGTAAATAAGAGTAATCCCTTACTTTACTTTTAGAAGGAAAAGTAAATAAATAACAGTAATTAATGTATTAGTTAGTAATGCATAACACCCAACACTAATTATGCAATTATAATTGCAGTATAAATCCATTCATGCCACGTCTGAGCTGCATTAGGTGTAAATACAAAGATTAATTTTGTTGATGCTGATTTTATTTGATTAGCCTTACCGTGTTTCTTATTTATTTATTCTGAATTTAATTTATTGATTACATGTAAGAATCTGATTATTAAGATTCAGTCCTGCCCTCCCACATGAAAAAATACTACAGTATATTATAGTAAAATTACTCTAGTAATACTATAGTGTTTTTGAACCGTACTATAGTAAATATACTACAGCAAATTAACAAAGTGTAGTAAATACTATAATATACTACAATTTACTGTAGTATCTTTACTATAGAATGGTTCAAAAACACTATAGTATTTAATTGAGTAATTTTACTGTAATTTTTCTATAATATACTATAGTATTTTTTCATGTGGGCTGGTTGTATTTATTTGTTCTTATCTTATTACTGACTCTTTTCTTGTCTTTATATTTATTAAAATACTAATAATACTTTTTTGTGGTTGGTAAAGTGAAAATCTGAACCCGAATGAACCTGTAGAAAAGCTCCTTAGCATTGAGCTCTCGAAATATTGATAGCATCTTTCAAATTTTCAATTTCAAAACAAATTTTACACAGAATATAAAAATTACCTAATCTAAGGTCGCTAGAGCATATACTTCCCATATATTTTATTGTACTATTTCGATTGTCCTACACAAGTTTTAATTGTGTTTGTAGAATAAGCTTTTGTGTAATGTAGCAAAATACTACAGTTATTATAACTTTTGTATAACTATGGTTACCAATGGTAAATGCCTGTAGCCTAGGTGTAGACTAAGCCAGAAAATAAATGACGTGCGATTTTTGACAATTGGATTAAACTATGTGAAAATATTTTATCTGCAATTAATTTTATGAAAGAACAATATACTATTCCTTCTGAAATGCGTGGAAAGCGCGGATGACGTTGACGTAATCAGTCGAAGCCTCTACGTAAAACCCTGCGTCAGCCAGTCTGTGTGTGTCGCCTTCTAGAAACTATACGGTGTTGGTAAGTGCTGTTCATTACATATATTTCTAAAAAATTCTACATTTTAATTCGCATGTCAGTTACATTATCCCTAGCTTGTTGTTGCTTTGGAGAGTGTGTCGCGTGCCGATTAGCTAACGTTGCAGTCTTTGTTAGCGATCAAAGCTGCCGCGTTACCACGGAGCTTTGAAGCCAAAGCAACACGCTAGCACTTAGCGCGATTTGGCACAACGCCCTACATATCAGTTTTAAAATCAACAGTCATTATTTACAAGAGCTTACTGTCTTTTAAAATCAGCAGTTGTTGATGAGACAATGACACGGAAAGCCAAGTTGGCATGATTGTCTTTATGCGGTTGTAGTGAGGCACTGGCCGACTACCAGTACCAGCGCCTCCGTTGTAACAAAATACCCATACAAAAACCCGACGACTATTGTTTAACGTGTGCCACACCTTCCACACATCAGTAGCGTTTGCTCTGTTCAATTGTAAACTGTATGCACTTCAGAACTCTACTTCTTCAGACACATTTATACTATTCACTTTAATAACATTTAAAAGCACAAATGCTACGTTGTTGTTGAGACCTGTTAAATGTGTGATAAACAGTTATTTAACCAAATTAGGTCGAAAAGTAGCTTTTTTTTCTTTTCTTTTTTAAGTCATAATTTCACAAAGTTCACTGTTTAATTTATTGTATTCAATAATGTGCTGTTTGTCTTTACAGGAAATGGCCAGTCAGTCAATGGAGGTTGTAGCTAAAGCTCTGGAGCAGCAGGTGCTGCAGTCGGCACGGATGGTGGAAGAGCAGCTGGATGCAGAACTAGAGAAGTTGCAGAGCATGGATGAAGATGACCTGGACCGGCTCAAGGAGAGAAGGCTTGAGGCGCTTAAGAAAGCTCAGAAACAGAAGCAGGTGAGTGTTATAAACATTTAAACAACCAAAAGTTGCCCCGTGTATCATCACCTTTATGTAAGGGAAACCGTTAAGTGTTTCATTACAGCGACCCAGGTTTTGCCCGTTATAAAATTCTATCGTTGCCATGGACGTGTTATTTATACAGATAGTGGAATGTTTTCACAGAAAACAATGTAACATGGATAAGGAGGAGAAAGAAAATCAAAAAAGAGAAGGACCAGATGAGATGGATACTCATATTGATAGTTCACTAAAAATATAAAATTCTGTTCTCATTTACTCACCCTCATATTGTTCCAAATTCATCTTTAGAAAAAAATGGAATTTGTCCCTTGATTCATTGAAAGACATAAGTTATCCATATGATTTAGGTTGTTTCGGAAGCTCAAATGTGCATGTAAGCGCAAGAACCAATGAGGTTTGATCAAATTACATTCATAGCACATCTGATATGGTTAACGGAAGCTCAATGTTTATATGTGAATAAATGGTTACTTTAAAATATGTGTTTATAATATAAAGGAGGCCAACCTGCTCACTCCATGTAACACTTAAGGTGCATTTTCCAAAACCTTATGTTATACTTAAGGTTAAGGGCCTTTATGCAACTCCTATTGATTTTTAATGGAGTGAAAAATAGATACTTAAGGGTTTCTTTATGTAAAACGTCATAAACCCTAAGAATTTTCCTTAAGTGATACTTAAGGGGCAATTTTCTGCAACACCCTTAAGTTTAAGAGAAACCTATGCTAAGGGCGATCTTAAGGGATAATTTACACAAGGTGCTTTATGCAACCTGGCAAAGATTCCCCCCCCAATAATGTGATTTAACCTTTGTAAACTGTGGTATGTGTGTGTCCTCAGGAGTGGATATCTAAAGGACATGGTGAATACAGAGAGATCCCAAGTGAGAGAGATTTTTTTGCTGAGGTGAAGGAAAGCAAAAGTGTTGTCTGCCATTTCTACAGAGACTCTACCTTCAGGTATTTGAGGATAGATTTGTTTTCTATTGCTTTCCTTGTGTCCTTTTATTATAAATAATTGTACGTACAGCTATTTTCAGTGTTTGTTTGTTTGCTTTTTTCAAAGATGCAAAATTTTGGACAAGCACCTAGCTGTTTTGGCTAAGAAACATCTGGAAACAAAGTTCATCAAGCTGAATGTTGAGAAGGCTCCATTTTTAACAGAGAGGCTGAAGATTAAAGTCATTCCAACACTGGCTCTGGTGAAGGATGGGAAGACCAAGGATTATATTGTGGGCTTCACCGATCTGGGCAACACAGACGAGTTTCCTACCGAAATGCTGGAGTGGAGACTGGGCTGCTCAAGTATCATCAACTACAGGTGAGTGTTGTATGTGTGTCTATATTAGGAGTGTAATGGTTCAAATTACTCACGGTTCGGTTCTGTGCATAAATCAAATGTGTGATCAGTGTGTCGAGAGCACACATACACGGATTTCAAATATACACGCATCAATATAATGGACTCGTGACTCCTGTACGACACTGGAATTGCCTTTACCTTGATTACAATCCGCATCCATCAAAACGTCACTAGCAAGATGCTGATTTGCTTTATCCAGCCAAGAAATGTAGTTTGCGTATCATCTGGTCACACAGCGGTGGGATGTTTGGCGCTCCGTTCAGTCTATATTTCACACAGTGTGATTCGTGAGGGCTCCGACACTTCTCTACGTATCGGCCTCGCGACCAGTCGCCATGTACCGGTCACTCCCGTCACCGTGTTGAGTGCTCTTCAGAAAAACCGTCTCAGAATATGACGGAGCTTGTGTCTATTCTCTCTGCCATCTGTAATGTAATGTAATTAGCCTGGTTTCGCTTACTGGTTAATTGGACTGAAAACATTTGAAAACGGCTTAATAATCATCTGACTGCAAACAGAGAAGCGAAATCGGGTTAAAGAGTTTAAATAGAAATTTCCTTCTACCAAGGTTACATGTGCTTGTGCAATTGTAGATGTGTGATAAACACCAGTAGGGGTCTTTCCATGGCAGGAGCGTCACTCAACCCGACCCATCACTGTCAATGCTGCCTGCCTCTCGACCCAGCACCACAAGTGGCTGGTGACACCTGACAGTCACCGTTAAAGCCGCCTGCCGCATCGCGAGTGGCAGCTGCCACTGACCCGTCACCACTATATTACCCATCGCCTACCTGGCAAAATGTGCCATCCTCAGGCTCTGTTGGCGTTATATGCACCTATATAAGTGTCTCTGTCACTTGACCTGGCACCACTTTATGTGCCTGTCACTGTTAAATGTCCCTGTCACTGCTATATGTGCCTGACTCTCGACCTGGCACCTCCTATATTTGCTTACCTGGTGATCTGTTTCCGGTAAATGTGGCATCCTCGCGCTGCCTGGTGATGCGTCGCTGTTATAGCCACCTATATTTGTTTACCTGGCAATCCGTTACTGTTAAATGCACCATCCTCGCCATTAACCTCCATTTAATTGTTACTTGTCACTTGACCTGGCACCAACAGTGGAATGTGATTTCTACTGAAGGGGACACATTTATTTGTTTATTAACATGGCTATAAATGCATAATACTATTCATATTTTACATACAATATTTTGAACAGGAAGATGGTTGTTTAAAAAAAGAAATTGTATATTAAATATGAAAGTAACTGCCAGTAGGTGGTGACAAGGTACTATCTTAAGGAGTGAGACATTAAATCCTTCATTCAAACGGCCGATTCCTTAAGGAACGAGGGGGTGTCAAATATTGTAGACAATGAGGGACGAAAAGTCAAAAAGGTTGAGATCCACTGCTTTTAATGGTATGTTTGTACACACACTATCACTTTTCTTTTTGTATTAACTGCTTTTATGTTTGTATCCTTTATTCTTCTAGTGGGAATATTTTGGAGCCACCAACAATTGGGCAGAAGTCGGGGACAAAGTTCACCAAGGTGGAGAAAAAGACCATTAGAGGCAAAGGTTATGACTCAGATTCTGAATCTGATGAGGATTAGGGGACTATAACATCAAACTCCGTCTTCCAACATAACAGTCCCAAGTCTTGTAACACATCTTTGTGATCTGTTTTTTTTTTTTTTGCGGTGTCTATTTAATTTCTTCTCTCACCTTTCTCCTATGTTTGATCATTTTAAGTTAAACGGACACCACCTGAGAGGGTATTTATACTTTAATTTATATCCCTTTACCTACATTTTAGAAGTGCAACATTTCTATGAAGCATCATTCTGGTGAAGGTTCTCTCTCTCTTTAGCTCTTATTAAGGAAGATTGAGTTTCTGCAAGACATAACTGGAAACTTACATTTAAACAAACACCAAATCAATATTTCTGCCTCTGATGGACTGATGCTTAATTTAGTGAGTATCAAACAAGTGCCAAGGAAGCAAGCTTCTGTATTCCACTAGGAATTGTCACCTCTTTCTCCCATTGATGTGAAGGAAGTGCAGGCTTTTTTCTTTTGTAGCAGTACATGACTCATTAAACTTGTTTTATACATGCGTGTTCTGTTCATGTCAATGGAAAAAAAATCTGAACATACCAGTGATTTAAAGAATACATCACCAGAGTGACTAATGTTTGAGATGCTAGCTTTTGTAATAATTCAAATAATCAAATTATTCAAATCTTTATTAAACAAATAGCAAATACACAACACATGATAGGCAAGAAAATGTCTATGACTCAATGGCCTTCTGCTCAAGTGGTTTCAGGAGACGTTTCACTACCAGCTCCCCTTTGCTGTTCAGATAAGTGTTGGCCATGTCCTCCTCAGCAGGTAGTCCGTACGGAAGCTTGAGTGGCTCAATCCTGCAGATACAAATATTGGAATAGGTTTATTATTGTAATAATTAGCAATCATCATCAGATGATATTGAAATGTTATGAAATGCAAGTCCAACATACCTAACCAGATGCTTAATGGTTTTCAGTAGATTGTTCACTGAAGGTGTGTTCTTGTGGACACGGGGTTCATGCGCCTGGTGATAACGAACAAGATGTATTCAACGATAACATTTTAGTTGTGATACTATTTCACAAAATAATTTTTAAAAATTGTAGACCACATCCCACCTTCATGAGCCCCAAACTCTTTATAACCTTCTTTTCCCAATATGGTCGTCTCATTGTGCTTTTAACTCGTGTCACTATGTGTAATTTATGTGGCTGTTCTGGATGACCACCGTACTTGTCGTGTTCTTTTGCTCGTTCTTCAAATACCTGGAGGAAGAGGAGATGGTGTGATGTCATTACATTCAATACACTGAATCAGATAAAACGATGCATGTACATTTGAACGGTCACGTGCCTGTGGAGGGATGCGACTCTTCGTGAATTTAGTGCGACATGATGTGGCTTGTGTCAGATTCTGCAATTAAATAATAAAAAAAACAAAAAAAGTCATTTTTTGACAATTATAAAACCATCACGATTTATCCAACGAGACTGATATGAAATAATCTCACCTTTGTGACAGTGGAGGCAGATGTCAGAAGAACTCGATACAACCCTGCCATTATCAGACGACTGACTTCTGTTGAGTTGGACGTTAAGTTACCTAGAAAGGTTATTAGCTAGTAAGCTAGCTAGAATTAATTAAACATGCCCAGTACAGCACTCAGTAAGTAGACTATGTAATGACCGCAATCGCATAAAGGAATTTAATATTATTTGCACAAGTACCCACGATATCTCGAAATGTTACTGGATAAAACTACAATAACAACCAACTATTATATATTTCATGCATGTATGTCAACTGAATTGACCGGAAACGGAAACGACTCGTCTATTATTAGTTAAAAAAAAGAGTCATTTCAAAATAAAAGTTCCCAGATGCCTAACGTTAGTCATTTCGCTTGTATGAGTGATTGAGTCATTTGCACTAATCGGTTCTTTAGAACAGTTCAATATAAAGAGCATGTTGAAAAGCATTCAGCGATTCTGTTACATAGTAAAGCTTTCCAATAAACCTATAAGCACAAATTGTGGTTTATTAAATAAAATAAAATAAAATAAAGGAAATTAAGGCGTTTTTTGTAATTTCATGTGTTAATGTTTGTTGCATGATTCAGCTCATAAAAAATATAAATTATAATGTCATTGAACAACAATAAAATGTATCTCAAATTAATATTTTGTCTGAACAAGTTTAAATTAGCCTAAATTAACAAAATCTCAGTATGAGACGGTTGCTCAGTTCAGCTCAGTGAGTTGTTTACTCAGAACGAAAGGTTCAGTTCAACAGATTCACTAAAAAGATCCAAATCAAAAGAACGATTCGTTTACGCTGCAACACTACATTCTTCATTCACGAACCCCAGGACAGGAGTTCGTAACCTTTCAAGTTCACTGCTATCTTCACTGAATTCGTGACTTTGTTTCATTTAGAGACATGGGAAAGCGTGTCGCTGTGGTGTTGGCAGGCTGCGGTGTGTTCGATGGAAGTGAAATCCACGAGGCGTCAGCGGTTCTGGTTCACTTGAGCCGTCAGCAAGCTACTGTAAGTTTATGTGAACCATCGACTATCAGCTCCAGTGTTCTCCCCTGCACATAATACAGCCATTCAAAACATTATATTGGAGCAATACAATAAAAAGTTAACCCATCTAGAGGACATATGACTAGTCAAGTTGGTGCTATTTAAAAACAAAACAAAAAAACAATTCAGATCTGTGGGAAATCGCACAAACCGGATGCGAATACTTTTTCTCTTTTTTCTTTTTTTTTACATTGTTATCGGTAGTAACTAGGCATGATCAAATTTTCATATGACGATAATTGCTTAAACTTCTATCATGGTATATGGTATTATCACGATATTGAATTAAGTTGCAAAGTGATGTCATCCTATAACACCCTTTTTTCTTATAACAAAAATAACTGAACATTCCAATTCAATAAAACAATACACACAAAATTATAAAATAAACAAATATTTCAAACAGATTAAATTCCACAAGAATTATAAAGAACAATAATACAGTTACAACTTTTGATTTGAGTAATGTATAAGTAAATGTTGTAATTAACATTAACTAATATTAATAGATTAAAAAGTATTTTTTCATTTTCAGTTTATGCTAAATAATGAATTCACTAATGGAGCTTTATTGTAAAGTGTTACCGAAAAATGATAAAGAATCAGAACATTTCAATCAATTTCTACGGGATTTAGTCCAGATTAAAACTTTAAAATGTTTAAGTTTGAAAATAAATAGCTTATTAAGCACTGAGTAATTATGAGTGATGTGATGAGCACAATGGCAAATACAACAATTTGAAGGCCTTTTTGAAACTTTAAATACTCAGAAAGTAGCACTAAAGTCATTTTATGCCAAGCCTCTAGGGTTAACACCGGGAAGGAGACCAGAGGCAGGTTTACTGGATGTCAATGGAGGCTTCACTGTGCTGAATAAGCTGATTTTAAAACCGCTTACTTAATTAACATATTTGCCATTTAACATTAGTTTTGGATTTATATATTTTTGTAGTTTACACTGGGAATATAAATGCTGTGACACAATTTTTGTTGCATTATTTTCCTGTTACCACTGTAAAGCTGATTTGAAACAATCTGTATTGTAAAAAAGTGCTATATAAATAAAGGAGACTTGACTTGATTTGACGGGTATGTTTTTAGTTTACGCCACCTCTTATTAATTTCTATGGTATCCACAAACAATGATTGACTGTCGCACAACTCGAACAAAAATTCAATGATGTCGAGGCTGTAATGTGATTCCAGTGTTATGGACATGGCATTTGCCGTCAACTTGAAATATACATATATTATAATATATTTATAAGTATATTGTATTCCCGTATGTCGGCTCATGCAGTGGCAACACTGCAATGTCTTTACATAGTCCATCTAAATGATTAAAATATACATTTATTTATAACATTTGTGTTGCTGGTTTCAAATAATTTTCAGCCTACTTTGTAAAATATCATGTAATGCATTGTTCATGTTGTCTAGGACTTTGTTAACAGGATTAACCTTCCCACAGGTAAAGATATTTGCACCCAACACGGATCAGATGCATGTTGTCGATCACTTGAAAGGCTCCCCAACAGAGGAAAAGAGAAATGTGCTCGTGGAGAGTGCCAGACTTGCCCGGGGTGATATCCAGGACCTCTCACAGCTCGATGTAAAGGATCTGGATGCCATCATCTTCCCAGGTTAGCACACTGCCCTTATTAAGGCTGCTTTTGGAAGAATTTCCATACACTCTTCAGCTCAGCATTTCATTTAGTATTATTTTGCAGGTGGCTTTGGAGCAGCTAAGAACCTGTGTAGCTGGGCTGTCCAGGGCAAAGACTGCTCGGTCAATGAGCAGGTTAAAACAGTGCTGCAGGCCTTCCATGCCGAGAAGAAGCCCATTGGCTTGTGCTGCATCTCACCTGTGCTGGCTGCGAAGGTTTTCCCTGGCTGTGAAGTCACTGTTGGCCATGACAAAGATGATAGGTAAAAAATTATTTCTGAGTTGAAATTGTGACTTACAATATTTGTAAGAAATCTAAAACTAGTATACCAAACTAACTCTGCAGTTTAGAACAATACACTATTGTTCAAAAATTTGGGGTCAGAATAAAAAAAGAAAATAAATGAACTTTTATTCAGCAAGGCTGCATTATGCTGATTATAAGTGACAGTAAAGACATTTACAATGTTTTAAAAGATTTCTATTTCAAATAAATGTTATTCTTTTGAACCAGAGTTGTATTACTGTCATTGAGATACTAGTATAGTTTTAATATTTTTAAAATTTCCATTGTAATGTTAGTTTAAATTTCACAGCAATTTTATTGTTTTTATTTATTTTTTTAATATACATTTTTATTTTAGTTTTGAATTATTTTAGTACGTCAAGTTAAAAAATATATATATTTAACATTTTATTTTATTTCATTTAACATTTATTTTATTTTCATAAGTAATGAAAATGTTTTTGAATGGTATATTTAGGTTATTTGAACTATAATTAGAATTAGAATTTGAACTTTCTGTTAAGCAAATTATCCTGAATTTTTTTAATCATGATTTCCACAAAAATATGAAGCTTTCAATATTCATAATAAGAAATGATTATTACATACATGAGATTGTTATATAGAAATGATTTTTGATGCAGTATACGAATACAGTATAAGAGACTGCTTTCAAAAACATTGCAAAGATCTTACCGACTCCAAACTTTGAATGATAAGTGTATCATTCTTTAGCATTAGAATAATTTGTCCTCATTTAGCGAAATATGATGCATATGTAATGGAACCTACAAAGAAACAAAACACGGAACCCACAGAAAAAGCTTATCTCTGTTGATACAAAACCATGTATTGTTGTACACAATTATCTTTTACCGTTGCCATATTGTTCATGAAAATTTTGATATTGGTATACAAAGACAGGACTGAGGCATACTGTCTGAATCTTTGGCTTTCAGGTATCCAGATGTTCCAGACACTGCGGAAGCTATTTCTCAGCTTGGCTGCAAGCACATCTGTAAGCACGTGAACGAGGCTCATGTTGATGAGAAAAATAAGATCATCACCACCTGTGCTTTCATGTGCAAAGCACCAATACATGAAATATTTGATGGAATTGGAGTGATGGTACAGGAAGTGCTGAAACTTGCCTGAATTCCTGCAAAGTGAGTGGATTGTCTTTCTAATGTTTGTATATAACTATTCCACATACAATTGTCTGAATAAACATAAGTATATAATTGTCTCTTTGTTTAGTTAAGACTTTGTTACAGATGAATAATGAGTCCAAGCATTATTTTACTGATTAGAGAAATAATTCCTGATGGCATCTGAACATCTTCATAGCTGGTGTTTTACCAAATGGGCTTATTTTCTGACCCTGCTGCTCAGACAGGCACAGAGATGCTACGGAACTTTAATTTGTCTCCATTTTCTAACACAGTCATACTGCCATTCAAAAGTTTGGGATCAATCATTTTTGGGGGAAAGAAATTGATAATTTTATGCAGCAACAATTGCATTAAATTGAAAAGTGAGAATCAAAACTTTTATACTGTTACAAAAAAAATGATATTGTAAATAAATGTCTTTCTTTTGAACTTTATATTCATGAAAGTATTCTGAAAAATGTATCACGCTTTCCACAAAAATATCAAGAAGCACTACCGTTGTCAACACAGATGAGACAAATTGTTTCTTGAGCAGCAAATCCGCATATTAGAATGATTTCTGAAGGATCATGTGACTAAAGACTGGAGTATTGATGTGGAAAATTCAGCTTTGCCATCACAGGAATAAATTATATAGTTTGAAAATTTCTATTAAAATAGAATTGTAATAATCACAATATTGCTGTTTTTTGTTGTTGTTTTTTGTGTGTTTTTTTACTGTATTTTGATCAAATTCATGCAGCCTTGGTGAGCAAAAGAGAGAAAAATAAAGGTTCTTTATTGGTATTGATGGTTCCATGAAGAACTTTAACATATATGTAACTTTTCCATTGCCACAAAAGGTTCTTTATTGTGGAAAAAGGTTGTACCAAAATGGTACCTTTGGGAACCTTTATTTTTAAGAATGTTCTTTTAAAAGTCTTATTAACACCAACATTTGTGTGACTTTATTACATAAATGAATATACAATAAACTGCTGTTTTGAGCAATATACAAATACAGAACAGAACAGAAAACGTGGTGACAAAATCCAAAGAAAATGATGTGAAACCCTTCATTCAGAAAGTGTAAAAATGAACAAAGCTGTATTGTTTTCTCTCTTCACTTTCATTTTGACAAATGAAAGGAACTTACTCTCTGCCTTCTGGGAAAAACTACATCTGACAAAAGAGTACTGTTACTCAATGCAGGAATTTTTGGAGGACATTTCAGAAATAGGCTAGCCTCAATACACTCAAGATGCATATAATAGAAAAGGTCCAAAATGAACACTTGCTAATCTCTAAATGAAAACTTGTAACAATTTGGTTGAAATACAAAATGCAAGATATCAATCACAATAGTACAGTGGTTCTCGTGCTTTTCTCACCTTATCAGAATTTACACAATCACATTTACCATCAAAAGTTTGCTAGAAACTATTGGTGACAAATATACAAGAACATGAGGAACAAAGTCATGACA
Source organism: Romanogobio albipinnatus (assembly GCA_023566225.1). Lineage (NCBI taxonomy): Eukaryota > Metazoa > Chordata > Actinopteri > Cypriniformes > Gobionidae > Romanogobio > Romanogobio albipinnatus. The sequence goes on along the minus strand of CM042243.1, from coordinate 30,826,131 downwards.
GGTTGCGTTGCAATAAAACAAGTGGATAACCAAGATGCTTTCTGTTAGCCTCAATAATGCCAGTGACATTAATTCAAGCCAAAGCTGAGTAGCGGTGCTCATTTCTATGCATCATGTGCTTATTAAAGTGCATGTATGACCAAAGCATTGAGCAGTCTTGGTTTGTGTCCAGACGGTCTACAGTGTAAATAATACCCTCCATGACATCATCAGTCAGCACAGTTGAAGCATTATCCCTGAACTTCTTCACCAGATCCTCATGACTTAGTGGTTTCCTCCAGTGACCATAAAAAGTGTTGCAGCGTGCAGTGAACACTTCCCCCTGTGTTGTTTCCACAGCAATTTCGCAATACATCTTTTCAAAGCTTGAATGATTGTCTTGTGGATTTTCCAACTCTACTTTCAGAAGCATCTCCTTTAGGGCACTCCTGTTCATCTGGCTTTTGCTGAAGGATTCAACTGTGACCTGACCGTCAAGCAGTGCGGTACAGCAGTTGAACTGGAACGAGTGTCTGGCCTGGTGTTCACTAACCGGAAAAGGGCAGTCTACATATCTGGATGAGGGCACTCTGAGTGTGATCTTCTTAATTTGACTGAGATCTGCATTTGGGTATTTATCCAAAAACTTCACCCTTGCTTCTATTGCTGCATCCGCCACCCAGTGCATGCCGAGGTGTGCGGGAAAGCGCTTCTGTGCAATGTTCTGCTCTTCTAACACCCACCTGTACTGGGAAGTTGGGGTGACCTCAGCCAGTGGGTGAGGGACATAATCTGAATAAAAGGCCCCGAAGCCTGATTCCAGATCCAGAATCTGTGTATTACCCTCAAGGCCGAGGAGAGCGAGCTGGGAGGCCTCCAGACCCCCGCGGGCAGCATTGCCCATGTGGAGAGGTTTGGTTTGAGTAGCAGCGTTTGCCATGGGAGCTCCAGCAGATGAGCAGGCTATCGCTAGAGCTGCTATGCTCTGGGCTGCTGGGAGACCCAAAAGTTTAGCCGAAGCAGCTGCACTGCCAATAACCCCAACAACTGCAGGCGGGTGAAATCTGAGAGGGACACATGAATCTCAATAAATATCTAATAAATTAATTAATTAAATAGTAAAGGTGTGGACAGCCATATAGTTCATGCAGTTGCATTTTATGAATACAGCCCATTAAAGTATTTCATTAAATATACCTATGAATAATTGATCATTATTCAAATAATTTGAAATGACTATTCAAGTTTGGGGTCAGTTTAAAAAAAATGTTTTTTTTAAAAAAAAATTAATACTTTTATTGTGTATTGTACACAACAAAAGTGATATGTATAATGTTACAAAAGATTTATATTTCAAATATATGGAGTTCTTGAGAAAGAAAGTGTTTTTTGACAAAAACGAGCTTTGAATGAAAGTGCATTTGCATATTTCTCTCTCTCTCTCTCTCTCTCTCTCTCTCTCTCATATATATATATATATATTTAGATACGTTATTATAAATGACCTATCATTGCTGAATATTTAATTATTATTTCATGATTTATAAATGAAATTAAATAGTGCTAACTTTTTTGTGTTATTTTTCTGTCTTGTGCATACTGTATATAGATTGCTACTTGCATGCTACATTCAGTACTTCTAATTACTTTAATATTCCATAAATATCATAAAGTTTCAGTTTCAGCCATTTGCTCAAATTTAAAATGATTACTGTCTATTTAAAAGACAAAAAAAAAACAGTTATAAAATGGGGGCCAGCATTTATTTGATCTATTTTGATTATAGATTTCATTTAAATAGTAGATATATAGTGAATAAAATATATTTTTTACCTTTTGGGAATGTTGTAAGCCTCTTTAGAAAACCTCAGGAGTCTCCCCTGAACCTCTATGCCTACATTGAAAGCCAGCAAGAGCTCCAGGCCAGAGGGTTTAGCCGGCAGTGTTTCAGCCAGTGCCAGGAGAGCAGGCAACACGGCACCAGAGGGGTGAGTGGCTGGATGCCAGGTGTCATCAAAGTCCATAGAGTGCACCTAATAGCACAGGAATACGTCCCATTATCAAACACCCATCTGAGAGAATACATGCATGCTTTAGTGGGAACTCCTTGATTATGCAGATTTTTTTTTTTCACAGGTTTTACATGTATTTATCAGAGTATCTTAGGGGGTGAGTATTTAAAATGACCTACCGCAACACCATTAACAAAGGCAGCATACTGAGGTGGAAGAGATAACCCTGGTCTTCCCCAGACCGTGCTGTTTTCCAGCGTATGCTGCATCTAATTTATAAATTATCAAAGAAATATGCATAAGAGTCAGACATAAAGGGAGGTTAACTGAACAATATCCCTCTATTCAAACAGCATCCTTACTTGGCTGCTCTGAAGGACTGTGTTAAAGACTGGAGTACTGCTTCCCAGCAGTCCCACTCCCAGCGTGTCCAGTATCATTCGCTTACTCCTCCTAATCACTTCATCTGTCAGATGAGATGTGCTCAGACAGGAAACTGCTGCCCCAAAACTCTCAGTAACACCCTGAGAAAAGCAAAGATAAAAACGGTTACATAGCCCATCAACAGCATGAATACTTTTTGATGCGTTTGAATTTTAACTGTAAAAGAGAAATAAAAATGAACGCTGGATGAATGATCAAATATAATTGGTAACACTTTAGAATAATGGTCATTAGTTAACATTAGTTAATGTATTAACTAACATGAACTAATCATGAGCAGTACATTTGTTACTGTATTTGTTCATCTTTGTTCAGCATCAGTTAATATAAATCCAGCTGTTCATGGTTTGTTCATGTTAGTTCACAGTGCATTAACTAATGTTAACAAGATTTTAATAATGCATTAGTAAATGTTGAAATTAACATTAACAAAGATTAATAAACGCTTTTAAGTGCAGTTCATTATTAGTTAATGTTAACTAATGTAGTTAACTAATGTAGTTAACTAATGTTAACTAATGACCATTATTCTAAAGTGTTACCATATAATTTTTCCAGCAAAGCAGTACTGAATGAAATAAATGATTAGAAGTCAGTACCTTTCTGATCATTGTGTGAGGAATGAATCCTACTGTGAGTTCAGCGTGTATAACGTTCGCCTTTATATACCACTGTTCCTACAACCAACCGCCAACTTTCCAAGGTTACTTAACCACAATAGAGTGAAGCACATTGTTTCACAATGTGTGACTACCTTATAGTACTAAATCACAGGTCAAACTGTCATTTTCAATCATGTTTTGATTTTACAATGAATTTCCACAACATATTTAGTAATGCTAAAAGACAACAACTACATAAAACATCATAAATGTACAAAACTAAATAATAATAGACCTAATAATAACAACAATACATACAATGAATATTAATTACATTACATATAATACTGCGTGGAAGTTGTAAACTTCAGAAATTGCCTTATTAACAGTAATTAGATATGGCCACACATTAGAAAAATACCTTCTTTTTACAGGTTGAAATTAAAATAATTTCACGGAATCAGGGTGCTTTCATGGATAGAATTTGAAAACAGAAGACAATGATAAAACCGCATGATATGACACCATATTTTATGATCTTTAGAATTCACAGTAAGTGTGTATCTCCAGCATTTGTGAAATCCGGAATTTCTTTTTGCAATAGTGTCAGAGACTGAGTTCTGTCACTGGTTCCTCATAGGGTCACATGCGTGTGACCCTTGTGAAGTGAAAGAAATATAGCTTATCATATTGGCTAATGTATTTTCATAGACGGTACATTATTAGGCTTTCCAGCGGTTAATGTTGTTAACAGTTTTCAATGACAAGATTTACGTTTTTGATTTATTCTTTGAGTGCCTTATGTTTTATAGAACCGTCTTGATGCGTTAACATCATTCTGGTTCAGTAAGTGCTTATTTCCCATTGTTGTGCATGATTTGCGCTCATTAGCTCATCACTAAAGTACTCATGAATTGAACTGGGTGTCAAATAACGGACCTGTGAAAAATGTGCAGTTGGTGCTCTGGGATTGAGAATCACTGAAACCTACCATAGATACACTCATTATTTCTGCTTTAAAAGATGCAGACTATTTTTTTTTCTATGAAAATATAGAAAATAAATGTATATGTTTTTTTAATGAGATTATGTAAATAAATAATTGGCAGATTAATTGATTGCAGCACTAGACATTTTCATGAAGTATTATGAGCCAATAAGACAGCAATGCAGACAGTAAGTATATATTGATTTGCAAGTTAACATACATAAAACAGTAAGCAAAGCAAATATTTGCATGCTTTAAAACAAACAAATACAAATTATTGGTTGATTTCCTTTTATAATAGGAGAAAAATCTAAACCAAGTGAGCAGTCAAGTATCATGACTGAAGATTACTATAAATCTTGATAAACATATGTCTTTGCTTTATTCTTTTCAGCCATACAAAGATCCTTGTTCCCAACCTCAAGTTTATTTTCGTCCTTGGTGTCTGGACAAAAAGAAACAATTACAAAATCAAAAGACACAGGTTAAAAACTGAATTAATTACATAACATGAGCAGATCTCAAGGAAGTGAATGAGACATTGGCACATGTTATGTCACATGCTGTCAAAGCTCCATTGTGAGTTCATTTTAGACTAGGAAATACATATAAATTAAATTTTATAAAAAAAATTTTTTTCATCCAAATGTGTTTTCTAAAGTTTTTGGTCACTTTTAATGCACATCTTGTAAAATCAATAACTCAAACACCAAATTAATCTGTGCCTTATGCATAAATGACAAAATCCTTTAAGGGGATACATATTTTCTGTGTAGGTGGCATTATACTGGCAGGCAGTATCATAGCCGTTTTGTCTGTGTTTAAGGTTGATGTTAGTAAGTTTATAATAGATAGAGAGGAAAAGCTCAACCCTGCAGAAAGTATTGATGATAGTGCTGGCAGTGGATCAGAAAATAAGGTCATAAAGAAGTTGAAGATCAAGGAGGATAGAAGCAGTCATTGAGGGTGATGGCATAGATGAAGACTATAAGTCACAGATTGTGGCGGAAGTCAGATATTTTGGTACATTATCCTATGCCAGTTTGGAAGATGTGATCCATATTACAACCATTGCCTTTTGGCCTCACAACACTAACTAGCAGGGATGCTCCAAAAATGATGACTAGATGATGTTTAAATCGAGTAACATTTTTTCCTTGCCACTGTTGCCTCTGGCTTGGCGTGCTCAGTTGGGGACACTAAATTTTTCAACTAAATATCCAAATAAATCTAATTATTAAACTAAATTAACCATATAATCTAAATTACTGATCTAATTACTGATCTAAAGCCCACACTGTCACTGTAAGATAACTGAAATTAACTGATGACATCACTGTTTTCTCCAGAATGGCTATACAGCTGAATAAAATTGTTGCATTATTATTTTGCTGTTTAACACTGTAAAGCTGCTTTGAAACAATCTGCATTGTTAAAAGCGCTATATAAATAAGGTTGACTTGACTTGACGTATAATATTAACGTGTGGAAAAAGTGTGGGCTACTGAAAAAGAAGTGTGTTGTTGATTTTCACTTCTGCTTCAATAATTGTTTTGGAATTCCAAGAAATGGATCGTTAAATATTTTTACATTTTGAAACACTAAGACATGGTTTCACTACTTTCCAGGCAGAATCTGAATTTGTGACTTCCAAATGAAATCTAGCACAAGATGAAATTTATTAATAAAGATTTTTTTGAAACACTCCTTTGTTGTATTACTTAGGGAAAAAAACAGTTGTAAATGGCGGCACCCCAAAAAGTGTCAAAGGTCAGATCAGATGTAGAAAACAAATTTTACATATATTTAAGGCTGAGCTAATTTTCCAAAATGAAAGGAATTTTTTTCTAGCTGTGATTTTATATATTAATTCACAAACAAAATCAATTCAGACTCGTTTGAAGATTTGTTTACTAGATTCACAACCAATGAAATGCTCCTTCACAGGCTGCAATCCAACGCAAATGCTTAAGTCAGTCTATGGAGGCAGGAAAAGCCACCAAAGCACTTCAAAAAGAAGAGACTTTAGTGAACAAGATATGAGTCAGTGCAAAAATTGTTTGTTCTCTTAAAAGATTAATTCAACACACAGATTCAGCCATCATGAATCACTGAAAATAGTGCGGTTCCTAATAGTCATGCTGGCTTTAACAGCACCACTATATACACAGTATCAATGGCAGTATACCTCATCTGACGCCACTACACCGATCAGGCATTAGTCCCCCTTTTGTTGTCAAAACAGTCCTGACCCGTCGAGGAATGGACTCCACTAGACCCCTGAAGGTTTGCTGTGTTATCTGGCACCAAGATGTTAGCAGCAGATCCTTTAAGGCCTGTAAGTTGCGAGGTGGGGCCTCCATGGATCGGAATTTTTTTTGTTCTGCACATCCCACAGATGCGCGATTGGACTGAGATCTGGGGAATTTGGAGGCCAAGTCAACACCTCAAACTCGTGCTCCTCAAACCATTCCTGAATCATTTTTGCTTTGTGGCAACTTTGCTTTGTTATCCTGCCAAAAGAGGCCACAGCCACCAGGGAATAACGTTTCCATGAAAGGGTGTAAATGGTCTGCAACAATGCTTATGTAGGCAGTCAAAGTAACATCCACATGGATGGCAGGACCCGAGGTTTCCCAGCAGAACATTGCCCAAAGCATCACACTGCCTCCGCCGGCTTGCCTTCTTCCCATAGTGCATCCTGGTGTCATGTGTTCCCAGGTAAGTGACGCACACGCACCCGGCCAGCCACGTGATGTAAAAGGAAACATGATTCATCAGACCAGGCCACCTTCTTCCAATGCTCCATGGTCCAGTTCTGATGTTCACATGCCCACTGTTTGGTGCTTTCGGCAGTGGACAGGGCTAAGCATGGGCACCCTGACTGGTCTGCGGCTATGCAGCCCCATACGCAACAAACTGCGATGCACTCTGTATTCTGACACCTTTCTATCAGAACCAGCATTAACTTCTTGAGCAATCCGTTTGATTGGACCACACAGGCCAGCCTTCGCTTCCCCAAGAGCATCAATGAGCCTTGGCCGTGTCTTATCTCTGTGTTGAATGAATCTTTGAATGAAAGTGAACAAATCTTTCTTCCACAGACCCATATGTTTTGTATATTCTTTTTTAAGTGCGTTGGTGGCTTTGCATTTGAGTGTGCAGCATTGGTTGTGAATTTACTAAACAAATCTGTGTTTGGAGTCTGAATGAATCTTGTTTGTTTGTCTTCAGGCCAGAGGTTGGCTACATGTTTATTGCTGGTAGGATGTTGCATTCATGAATTGTAAGACAATAATCTTACATTGTTTTTTCTTTTATTCAACCATGTTTTGTGGTTGTCTCACCTCACCTTTAATTTTAAATATGCAATTATAAACAGATAAGCTAAAACATGACCAGTCACAGATGAAACGAATATCGTTGATCTTTTTCTAACAAGGCAACATATTAAGGTCTGGGAAGAATAGATGGTATAAGCAAACAATCAGTTCTCCTAATCAACATGTTGGATGCAGGAGAAATGGGCAGGAATAAAGATCGGAGCGACCTTGACAAGGGCCAAATAGTTTTTGCAAGGCGACTGGGTCAGAGTATCTGAGAAACGGCAAAGCTTGTGGGTTGCTCAGGGTCAGCACTGGTGAGATTTTACCAACAGTGGTGAGAAGGGACAAACCAAAAACCTGACCCACAAAGACTCATTGATGCACAAGGTCAACGAAGGCTATCCTGACTGGTCCGTGCCAACAGAGGGTCCACTGTGGCAAAAGTCACAAAATAATATTAATGATGGTTATGGGAGGAATGTGTCACAGCACTGCTGCATATGAGGCTGCATAGCCATAGACCAATCAGAGTGCCTATGATGACCCTTGTCCACCATCAAACTGGACCTTGGAGCAGTGGAAGAATGTTGCCTGGTCCGATGAGTTGCATTTTATTTTATGTGTTGTCCTGGCCTCCAATTTCTTCAGATCTCAATCCAATTGAGCATCTGTGGGATGTGCTGGACCAACAAGTTCGATCCACGGCTCCACCTCTCAACCTACAGGACTTAGGCTAAGGATCTAACGGCTTGGTGCCAGATTCCACAGGTCTTGTAGAGTCCATACAGGCGGAGGACCAAAAGCATATTAGGCAAAAAGGTTTGGCTCATCAGTGTATACATTTATTTTATTTTATAATTATATGGTGTATAAAAAATTAAATGCATTGCAAAGTGCAATTCGGCATTCTGTTTCCTACCTCAATTCATATTTCTTGCTGATAGAGCACTAGAGTGAACTGTCATTAAATTTTGACATATTTTTAGATATTTAGACATTTTTCATCACTTCATGAGTTGTGAAGACACACCTACAAACAAGACAGAATAAATTATATGCGTATTTGGCGTGCTGTCCGAGGAGAGGGCTCCGAGCTCGGTATTTGGCCCGAACCCAGAGTACTCCCCAATATTCCTGGCTGTGGTAGGAACAAGCCAAGAGTGAGGAGTTGGGGTGGTGGAGGGATGCTGAAAACTGTCGAAGAATGTAGGTGAGTCGACTGAGTTTAGGCTTCCTCATGCTGATAGGATAGACAACGTGTCACACTCATAGGAGCGACCTTGGAATTTTATCTCCTCATAAAAGGTAATCTGCAAGCAAGAGATTAAAGCAATGCACACAATATTGGTTCTGTTGTTCTGTTTATAGTACAGCTAACTATAAGTAGGTTTATGGCTAACAATTATTCATAGTTAATGCCAACCTAAAATTTCTCATTTACCTTACTCATTATGTGAACCTCAGGAAACGGTCCTAAACAAGAGAAACAGTCAAACAGACTAGGACATGAGGTCTGCTTTATAAACCTCTATCAACATGGTGGATCACACTTTATTTGTCCTCTCAATGACTGGGATTTGGCACTCTGACGGTGCTGCCAAGATCTTAATCCTATCCATAGATATAAAAGCCCTGATTCATCAAATCAAAATTCCTAGCTGGCAAATTACTGACCTCAGCTGCCCTCCTCTGATTTGATCCAGACACTAATGAGATGCTTTATGTGATGGAATTATTGCTTATGACATGGAATGCATTAACAGAACGAAATACATCTGTAATGTACCACATGGTACTGAGTTAAGAAGTAGTTGAAGATCTTTACTGATTACTGCAAATTTCAATATTGCATCTTCATTCACATGTATAAAATGAGAATGCATGGGCAAATAGTGGAAACATAATGGCTGACTCCACATCTTATCTGTCCATTTTCTTCTACAGTTTAGAGTCAACTGAGTGCAAGATTGAGTCCCATAACTTCGACTTTCTACCACTAGATGCCACTACAACTCCTTGGTCTGGAAGGACATGGAAGAAAATGTAAGTTACACTACATTATTATAATAGCCTACCATTTTACCCGTTGTGAGAAGATTCGTTTAGCCATATTCCTTTGGTTTCCCCATTTTATTAGCTACATTTAAGTGTAAGTTTATCACTTAAACATTTTGTTGCTTTTTGAGACATCAACGGTCAGTGTGAGTGTAGCATCTCCATCAGCAGGAGGCACGACACCAGTTGGTCCCATTTTGCCAATAAAGCGTTAACATCAGCCGTCTTCTCTCCCCTCCCACAACCTATTTAAACAAACATCTATCTTGAGTCTTTGGGAAACCCGTTGCACACAATCGCGAACAACTGGCACCTTTAGTTGAAGAGACGTGATGGCTTTGGCAGATCCCGAGTATGGAATATCAAACGGCGCGGATTCCGCGTCCCCGTTTTCTGATATTATTGAACTAAATGTAGGAGGACAAGTGTATGTGACACGGCATACGACTTTAATATCCGTACCGGATTCTCTCCTGTGGAACATGTTTAGTAAGAAAACACCGACAGAACTGGCACGGGACAGCAAAGGTCGTTTTTTTCTGGACAGGGACGGCTTTCTTTTTCGCTACATTTTAGACTACCTGCGGGATCTACATCTGGTTTTGCCTGACTATTTTCCAGAAAAGAGTAGATTACAGCGAGAGGCTGAGTTTTTTCAGCTGCGGGACCTGTCCAAACTCTTAAATCCCAAAATGAGTCAAGACAACTCCATCACCGATGAGATCTGTCAGAGTGACTCGGAGGAGCTGAGCGCGAGCGTGACTCCGTCGGTCGGACCCGAGACCTCGCGCATGCTGCCCGTCGCCAGCACCGCTCATTCTCCGTCCACGGAGTCCAAAAAGTCGGGCTTCATCACAGTCGGTTACCGGGGCTCGTATACAATCGGAAGAGACATACAAACAGACGCCAAATTCAGACGGGTCGCGAGGATCACGGTGTGCGGGAAAACATCTCTGGCTAAGGAGGTGTTCGGAGACACTTTAAACGAGAGCAGAGACCCGGACCGACCTCCGGAGAGGTACACATCACGCTATTATCTGAAATACAATTTTCTCGAGCAGGCGTTTGACAAACTGTCAGAGTTTGGCTTCCATATGGTTGCGTGCAGCTCCACTGGCACGTGCGCTTATTCCAGCAATGACCCAAACGAGGACAAAATCTGGACAAGCTACACAGAGTATGTTTTCTGTCGAGAATGAGCCAAAATCTGTTGCATTTAATTGTGTGTTATAGGCATTCCACTACAAGAGTAAAGTTTCAACCGTCTTTCCTAGGTGTACAGTAGGAGTTACCACCAGGCACACCAAACAATTGTCTAGTTGTTTGCAACATAGTATTGGCTGTTTACGCCTTTTAAAACCTACTACGTGTAGTGCTAGAATTAACAAACGCAGAATAACTAGCTATCAGTACACTTCCCTCTGTAGCTTAATTTTGTTTGCAGATAAAATGTTTGTAAAAAGTCCCAGATGTGTTTTATTCTTTATGCATGTATTTTAAAGGAACACGTAAAACATTGCTTCATTCAACATGTCACAGAGACCACATTTGTAAGTTATATTTTGATGAATGCTCATAATGGTGGTATTATTCTTCCTGGGTCAATGATTTAACCACTTTCAGGAAAAGTCGATAACTAAATCAAGCAACAATCTGGAAAGCCTGACAGCTTCCTTTGTGTTCATCAGGTAGATCTCAGTAACACTTTCCCTTAATACGTTCAGCTTTATCTTTTCACTGTGAATAAATAACCTATTAAAATGGAAAACGTAAGTTTAATTGCTGCCTTAATTATAATTTTTTTGTTTTTGTAAAATTAAAGTGGTGCCAAAGTTACCTGCAGTGATTCATTGCACTTTGACCAGTTTAAATTTCATTACAGATTAAGAAAATCGAGTGTGACCTCTTAAAAAAGAAATGGATGGAAACAAATATATTACAACATTTTCTTTAAAGTGAGGCTTAAAATTTTATAGCATACAACTGTATTGTATTCAATTTTGCACACCTTTGTTGTTTGGCCGAAGAGAGGGAATCATTTCTGTTTTTTATGTCTAAAGTATAAGGTTTCTATGTCTATATTACTACAGAGTGTTAGCTTTTAATCCGACATTGTAAACATCCTCTATTGTTGTCTGTTCAAAGATTCAATAATTTAATAAATTATAATCTGTCATAATCTTTCAGACTAAGTCAGATTTTTGTTTGTTTCCAGTGCATCTTGTGCAGCTAAAGGCTGTAAACAAGAACATGTTTAAGCAGCTGCTGAACAACCCAGATTTACTCTTCTCTTTGGTGCAAATGCATCCCATGCTTTAAGTGCATTCTGGAAATCGAAATGGTATCACTGGAAAAAATGCATGGTTGAATTTAAATATGATAAATGTTCAAATTGTTTGAGCAATAACACAAAACATGAATCATTAATTTTTAGCAGAACTATCAAAACTCTTCAAGCAATGATAGAGATTCAGGGAGTAAGCGAATTACATGGAAATAACTGGGATGAATAAATCGGTCCTTGAGCTTGCTTTTTGGATGGAGTATTATTAACTGTGCTCTCAAGAGGTTTGGGGGTCAGCCAGATTATTTCAGTGGCCTGATCATGGATCATTGCCAGGTCTAATGAATACAATAATTGTACCAATGTACAATAGTTCCCTTTCCGTTTTTTTGTGACAAATGTTGTTGAAATGCAGATGGCGCAGCTGTGCACAAATATAGGTGGCATTATCATTTCGAGTGTAAATAATGAAAGGATCCAGCTGCAAGGTTAGGGTTACAGGACAGGTCTCTCTGTTAGCATGCAATGGAAGTCCTCAGTTCTATCTGTGAGAGATATAATCTAAATAAAAAAATCCAGAAATCACAATTTTTTTAACTTTTTTAACTATTTATTTGTATGATACAGCTGCAAATAAGTATTTGAACACCTGTCTATCAGCTAGAATTCTGACCCTCAAAGACCTGTTAGCCTGCCTTTAAAATGTCCACCTCCACTTCATTTATTATCCTAAATTAGATGCACCTGTTTGAGGTGGTTAGCTGCATAAAGACACCTGTCCACCCTATACAATCAGTAAGAATCAACTACTAACATGGCCAAGACCAAAGAGTTGTCCAAAGACACTAGAGACAAAATTGTACACCTCCACAAGGCTGGAAAGGGCTACGGGGAAATTGCCAAGCAGCTTGGTGAAAAAGGGTCCATTGTTGTTGGAGCAATCATTAGAAAATGGAAGAAGCTAAACATGACTGTCAATCTCCCTCGGACTGGGGCTCCATGCAAGATCTCACCTCGTGGGGTCTCAATGATCCTAAGAAAGGTGAGAAATCAGCCCAGAACTACATGGGAGGAGCTGGTCAATGACCTGAAAAGAGCTGGGACCACCGTTTTCAAGGTTACTGTTGGTAATACACTAAGACGTCATGGTTTGAAATCATGCATGGCATGGAAGGTTCCCCTGCTTAAACCAGCACATGCCAAGGCCCGTCTTAAGTTTGTCAATGACCATTTGGATGATCCAGAGGAGTCATGGGAGAAAGTCATGTGGTCAGATGAGACAAAAATAGAACTTTTTGGTCATAATTCCACTAAACGTGTTTGGAGGAAGAAGAATGATGAGTACCATCCCAAGAACACCATCCCTACTGTGAAGCATGGGGGTGGTAGCATCATGCTTTGGGGGTGTTCCTCGGCACATGGGACAGGGCGACTGCACTGTATTAAGGAGAGGATGACCGGGGCCATGTATTGCGAGATTTTGGGGAACAACCTCCTTCCCTCAGTTAGAGCATTGAAGATGGGTCGAGGCTGGGTCTTCCAACATGACAATGACCTGAAGCACACAGCCAGGATAACCAAGGAGTGGCTCTGTAAGAAGAATTTCAAGGTTCTGGCGTGGCCTAGCCAGTCTCCAGACCTAAACCCAATAGAGAATCTTTGGAGGGAGCTCAAACTCCGTGTTTCACAGCGACAGGCCAGAAACCTGACTGATCTAGAGAAGATCTGTGTGGAGGAGTGGGCCAAAATCCCTCCTGCAGTGTGTGCAAACCTGGTGAAAATCTACAGGAAACGGTTGACCTCCGTAACTGCAAACAAAGGCTACTGTACCAAATATTAACATTGATTTTCTCAGGTGTTCAAATACTTATTTGCAGCTGTAGCATACAAATAAATAGTTAAAAAATCATACATTGTGATTTATGGATTTTTTTTTTTAGATTTTGTCTCTCACTGTGTACATGCACCTACGATGACAATTTCAGACCCCTCCATGATTTCTAAGTGGGAGAACTTGCAAAATAGCAGGGTGTTCAAATACTTATTTTCCTCACTGTAAGTAGCCACCTTATACACTCACCTAAAGGATTATTAGGAACACCTGTTCAATTTCTCATTAATGCAATTATCTAATCAACCAATCACATGGCAGTTGCTTCAATGCATTTAGGGGTGTGGTCCTGGTCAAGACAATCTCCTGAACTCCAAACTGAATGTCAGAATGGGAAAGAAAGGTGATTTAAGCAATTTTGAGCGTGGCATGGTTGATGGTGCCAGACGGGCCGGTCTGAGTATTTCACAATTTGCTCAGTTACTGGGATTTTCACACACAACCATTTCTAGGGTTTACAAAGAATGGTGTGAAAAGGGAAAAACATCCAGTATGCGGCAGTCCTGTGGGTGAAAATGCCTTGTTGATGCTAGAGGTCAGAGGAGAATGGGCCGACTGATTCAAGCTGATAGAAGAGCAACTTTGACTGAAATAACCACTTGTTACAACCGAGGTATGCAGCAAAGCATTTGTGAAGCCACAACACACACAACCTTGAGGCGGATGGGCTACAACAGCAGAAGACCCCACCGGGTACCACTGATCTCCACTACAAATAGGAAAAAGAGGCTACAATTTGCACAAGCTCACCAAAATTGGACAGTTGAAGACTGGAAAAATGTTGCCTGGTCTGATGTGTCTCGATTTCTGTTGAGACATTCAGATGGTAGAGTCAGAATTTGGCGTAAACAGAATGAGAACATGGATCCATCATGCCTTGTTACCACTGTGCAGGCTGGTGGTGGTGGTGTAATGGTGTGGGGGAGGTTTTCTTGGCACAAGTTAGGCCTCTTAGTGCCAATTGGGCATCGTTTAAATGCCACGGCCTACCTGAGCATTGTTTCTGACCATGTCCATCCCTTTATGACCACCATGTACCCATCCTCTGATGGCTACTTCCAGCAGGATAATGCACCATGTCACAAAGCTCGAATCATTTCAAATTGGTTTCTTGAACATGACAATGAGTTCCCTGTACTAAAATGGCCCCCACAGTCACCAGATCTCAACCCAATAGAGCATCTTTGGGATGAGGTGGAACGGGAGATTCATGCCCTGGATGTGCATCCCACAAATCTCCATCAACTGCAAGATGCTATCCTATCAATATGGGCCAACATTTCTAAAGAATGCTTTCAGCACCTTGTTGAATCAATGCCACGTAGAATTAAGGCAGTTCTGAAGGTGAAAGGGGGTCAAACACAGTATTAGTATGGTGTTCCTAATAATCCTTTAGGTGAGTGTATTTTCAATGCAGAAGTAAGCTATTTTCTGGGAATGTGTAAAGCTTATTATTCATTAGCCACTATAGGTAAATAACTAGAAGAATAACAAAGTGTGTGAAGTTGTTAAACTACGCTAGACACCAGAGTTTTTGTTTAAAGAAGAAAAAAACAAGAATATAACAAATAACAATTCGCAATATCAAGCAACATATGTTCTACATTGCAGTGACTATAAAAGCGATATGCCAAGTCCAAGGGACCAAGAACCGAACCATGGTTATTTGATGTTATTTGGACACCCTTCCTCCCCAGGGAAGTTATAATGTTGCCTCTGAGGTAAGACTCGAACTAACAACTTACAGTTGTTGTGAGGCTCAGGTCAAGGGAGAATATGGTGGTTCACCGTCTCAAAAATAGCAGACAGGTACATAAAGGTATATAAAACCTTAAAGTCTGGAGAAGCTTTGGATAATGATAGTTGGGATAGCTGGAAGAAAATATGTTGTATTCAGTTAATACATCAGCTCAGAATCAGAGTCATGCATTGCAGCAGACAGATGACCATTTCTGAATATTGGAAAATGTCTTGCTGTTCCTGCTTCCAGCATACTCTTTGTTCTCCTAGAAAACCTTTCTTTTCTGAGAAAATCAGATGAAAGCATTGCGTAACAAAACCACAAGGCTGACTTCACCGTGATTATTCAAGTTAAATTCTTCGCTAAAAATAACCAATACTCTCAGCTGAGACATGTATTAATGGTCTATGCACTCATTGCACACATACTTTCTCAAGGAGAGTGTTAAGTGAAGTGCAAATTTAATTTATTTGATTACAAGTTTAATTTATACAATCTTCAAAAAAGGTAACCTATACTTTAATACGATTCCATATTAATCAAGGTATATTTGAAGTGCAACTTCCTTAACAACCATTGCGCACATACACACACTCAATCTTAGTTGCATTCATAATGTTTTCCAATCCATGTCTGTACATAAAAGGGCTAATGAGGTTATCACGTGCCACTCATTGTCTCAAAAGAATTTAATTTGAGAGTATGTTCAACATTCCCTGAGCTGGTGCTAACAGTCTGCCTATGAGGCATTTATATTTTACCTGTGGAAATGCTGTGGCATAATTCCTTACAGCTGAAATTCTATGTTTAAAAACCTAGACTCATATTGTTCAAGCTGACTGAACAAATTAAAATAGGCGTTAATTTCTTAATCTACCAAAAAAAGCATTTTTAATCAGCATCACTGTTCAATTCAATTCAATTAAATTCAAATGTATTTGTATAGCGCTTTTCACAATACACATCGTTTCAAAGCAGCTTTACAGAAAGTGCATTTCATAGATGAACAGTAAAAATCTGTTCTGCAGGCATGATTGTGTAGTGTATTTTTTCTTTTTTCTTTTTGGAATGGATTTTAGCCCATCATAATGGTTCGGTGTATACTCTGCAACCAGAGCAATTTAGTAACAGCTAAATGCAGGGTGATTTATTATATAAACTCATTAGTCTGGGAGGGAAGACAGTGCATTTTTGACATCTTTGAAAGCATTTTGAAATAAACCTCTGACAACTCCATTACCTAACAACTATGGAATGCAGTCCCATGGGAACAGACATTAATGGTTTAGCAGTTCATCGCCTTGAACACTCAGCCACCTCATGAGTCATGAAAACTGATTTATGGTGTAGTTCTTTTAGTAGAAGTAGATTTTGGTGTTTTATCAGTAAATAGCTTTCCTATAGCTCAAACAGTAGAGCATGGCGCTAGCAACGCCAAGGTCATGGGTTTGATTCCCAGGGAAAGCAAGAACTGACAAAAATGTAAAATGTGTACCTTGAATGCAATGTAAGTCGCTTTGGATAAAAGTGTCTGCCAAATGCGTAAATGTAAATGTAAATTGAGTTGAGCAGTAACTATTTTTTTGTTGTTACATTTATTCTACCCCTATAACACAATATATTGTTGGAAATATCCTAAAATACACATGAATAGAACACTACATAGTTAGTTCAACAATGTCAACAATGTAGAAATGGCATAGTGACGATATTGATTTCACATCATTTCTTTTCAGTGATGACACTACAATGTGCTGTGGAATGTCTATCTAACTTTGAAAAAGATCCAACATAAAGGATTTTTGGACCCACTTTATATTAGGTGGCCTTAACTACTATGTATTAACATTTTAATAAAGCATTTGATACAATGCACTTATTGTGTACATACATATTTTTACATTTACATTTTTGTAAATACCTGCATGTAATTACATCTGTAATTAATTTCTGTAGTTACATTTGTAATTACACAGTTGACACTTCCCTTACACCAAACCCTACCCTTAAACTTACCCATACCACCACACCTGTCTCTAACCCTACCCTTAAACTTACCCATACCACCACACCTGTCCCTAACCCTACCCTTAAACTTACCCATACCACCACACCTGTCCCTAACCCTACCCTTAAACTTACCCATACCACCACACCTGTCCCTAATCCTACCCTTAAACTTACCCATACCACCACACCTGTCCCTAATCCTACCCTTAAACTTACCCATACCACCACACCTGTCCCTAACCCTACCCTTAAACTTACCCATACCACCACACCTGTCCCTAATCCTACCCTTAAACTTACCCATACCACCACACCTGTCCCTAATCCTACCCTTAAACTTACCCATACCACCACACCTGCCCTTAACTTTACCCGTATCCCACCTTAATATCAGCAAAAGTGTTTTGCAATAAAATTTGAACACAGTAAGTACATTGTACTTATTTTTTTGATGTAAGTACATAGTAGTTAAGGCCACCTAATATAAAGTGGGTCCAAAAATCCTTTATGTTGGATCTTTTTCAAAGTTGGATAGATATTTTCATTTTAGTCTTGACAGAATGACAGAATCTTTTCAATAACCAGAAATTATGTAGGTCTAAAATGTTCTTAAATTGAAAGCTTGAATCTCTCATGTTCTGAGAGATTCTACAAATGTTTACAAGAGAAAAAACATTAAAATCAGTGACTAACAGTTATCATCCTGGTATATGGATAAATAAGAGATGGTGTGGTTGGGATGGGAAAACAGATGTTTATTATAAAGCAAATATCAAAATGATTATTTTGGCCCCACTTTATATTAGGTGGCCTTAAGTACTATGTACTTACATCAAAAAATAAGTACAATGTACTTACTGAGTTCAAATTGTATTGCAAAACACCTTTGCTGATATTGAGGTGGGATACGGGTAGGGTTAGGGACAGGTGTGGTGGTATGGGTAAGTTTAAGGGTAGGGTTAGGGACAGGTGTGGTGGTATGGGTAAGTTTAAGGGTAGGGTTAGAGACAGGTGTGGTGGTATGGGTAAGTTTAAGGGTAGGGTTAGAGACAGGTGTGGTGGTATGGGTAAGTTTAAGGGTAGGGTTAGAGACAGGTGTGGTGGTATGGGTAAGTTTAAGGGTAGGGTTAGGGACAGGTGTGGTGGTATGGGTAGGTTTAAGGGTAGGATTAGGGACAGGTGTGGTGGTATGGGTAAGTTTAAGGGTAGGATTAGGGACAGGTGTGGTGGTATGGGTAAGTTTAAGGGTAGGGTTAGGGACAGGTGTGGTGGTATGGGTAAGTTTAAGGGTAGGGTTAGGGACAGGTGTGGTGGTATGGGTAAGTTTAAGGGTAGGATTAGGGACAGGTGTGGTGGTATAGGTAAGTTTAAGGGTAGGATTAGGGACAGGTGTGGTGGTATGGGTAAGTTTAAGGGTAGGGTTAGGGACAGGTGTGGTGGTATGGGTAAGTTTAAGGGTAGGATTAGGGACAGGTGTGGTGGTATGGGTAAGTTTAAGGGTAGGATTAGGGACAGGTGTGGTGGTATAGGTAAGTTTAAGGGTAGGGTTAGGGACAGGTGTGGTGGTATGGGTAAGTTTAAGGGTAGGGTTAGGTGTAAGGAAAGGGTCAACTGGGTAATTACAAATGTAACTACAGAAATTAATTACAGATGTAATTACATGCAGTTATTTTTTAAAATGTAAGTACAATATAAAAACATGCATGTACACATTAAGTGCATTGTATCAAATGATTAATTAAAATGTTAGTACATAGTAGTTAAGGCTACCTAATATAAAGTGGGTCCATTATTTTTAATGTACAGTGGTGAAGGCCTGATATTATATTGTTTATTTTCGAAAACACTTAGAATGATTTCTCAAAACTTTCTTACACAAATATACAAATTAGACACAGGCTATCATTATTTTTTGTTTGTTTTTGCGCACAAAAAGTATTCTCGTTGCTTCATAAAATTAAGGTTGAACCACTGGAGTCACATGGACTATTTTAACAATATTTTGACTACTTTTCTGGACCTTGAAATTGATAATTAAATTGCTGTCTATGGAGGGATCAGGAGCTCTCGGATTTCATCAAAAATATCTTAATTTGTGTTCCGAAGATGAACAAAGGTCTTGCGGCTTTGGAACAACATGAGGGTGAGAGTAATAATGACAGAATTTTCTTTTTTGGGTGAACTAACCCTTTAAGCATAAATGCAGTTCCTGCCTTTAGAATAGATGTCGACTTCACAATTAATTTCACTGGCTTTCTTAGCTACTTTCTAGAAACTCAGCCAGGCACACTACTTTTTTTTTCACTTATGTATTCATTTTTGTTCATGTGCATTCAGTTACTAGACACAAACTAATGTGTCCTTTATATGCCATTTTGTAATGGTTAAACAGTAAACCACATTATATTGTCTTGAATTAGTAATAATTTAGCATAATTCAATAAAATAGAAATAAAATGTGACTCAGATGTGTAATAAATGAGAAAATAAATGAGGGCTGTGTTTAAATGAGAGTGGGTCATGTTAAATCTGCAATGTAAAAAGCCTTTGCAATTATGCAGTGATGAAATCTAATGCAATTGCAATGTTCTCTCATTGAAGTAAGCTCAAAGGAAGTTAAATCAAAGGAAACAACAATTATCAAATTAAAAATAGATTTTTCTGAAGATGAGGGTTTATCGTTTTGTAAAAAATGCATACTGAAAACTTTTGCGGTCTGCACTTTAGAAAAATCAAACAAGGTACAGTGCAGTGACCTTTACAAGTATAAGAATATGCAATTTTCGTTGGACTGGCCTCGCAGAATACATCGTTGATGTTTAGTAGCTAACTGAAATGTATTTTATGGAAGGACAACATTAAAAAGCTTTAAAATGTCACTTTTCTAGTCATCTGCTTTCCTTCCACATCTAAAAAACATTGGGTTGAAATGACCCTATGCCATCTTTAATCAACTCCTTAAAATAAATACTTCACACAGGTTATGTAAAACATTTGGAGGCTGTTTGGCCTAAAACATTAATAGGCAATTGGAGTCTGTTGGCTGTAAGCCCTGCCAAATCCAATGAATAATTTGCTCAAGAAACGGGTGACATAAAGGTCTGTATGAACAATGATATCACTCAGTGAATCTGTATGAGTCAGTATGGCCAAGTATGTAACAGACAAACAGTACATATTACACAACAGATGGTCCATCTTCAAAGACGTGTGCATGTGCATCAAATAAATTACAAATCACACTCTCCCAAATAGATCATATTTATCTACTACCGTTCAACAGTTTGGGGTCAAATTCTTCATTTATGTTACAAAAGATTTATATTTTAAACAATTTTCTTTTGAATTTTCTATTCATCGAAGAATCCTGAAAAAAAAAAAAGAATCAAAAAAAATATTAAGCAGCACAACCCTAATCAGTATATTAAAATGACTATTTCAGCTTGGCCACAGAAAAAATAAAATAAAAATAAAAATAAATATATATATATTAAAATAGAAAACATTGTAAGGGTGAACATAAGAAACTTATTTAAAAAACATTGAAAAGATTTTTTCCAACCCCAAACCTTTGAATGGTAGTGAATGTTTGTTTTAATATATTTGTTGGGTTACTCGTTGGATAACATGTGCAGTCACAAAGGCAATGTGATCTTGGTGAAGGCACATCTGTTCATTATTGTACCATCACCAGATGGCTGCTTCTACCTTCTCATGTTATTAAGAGGGAACAGCTTCAGTATATCAGAAGAGTAAAAAGATTGCTTCCACATAAAAAAAAAAACAGTTCAGCTTGTTTATGCAAGAACAATCTGTCTTTGGAGCGTGAAATATTTCACAGCAGTGACCTGGACTGTGATTTCCTGGTTGGCTTGCTCCAAAAATAAAAATCACTTCAAAGTCCCTATTTAATGTGATAAAATTTAGTGAAACAGCAAGAGTGCTGCATTTTTCGTGCCACTGTGGAAGATTTCTATAATCAGAATATAAATTAAACAAGTATAATCAATATAAATATATCCATTTACTTTAACAAGTTATTCTACTATTATAATCAACTGTGTGTGTGCTCACATATGATGAGTAGCCATAAAGAGAAGACATTATTTCAATCATATCTTTGTATTTATTTGTATCTTTGTATATTGCAATTGCGTTTAATTACTGACTGTTTACTTTTGTGTTTTTCTTTAATAATGCTTTAAATTTATATTAGTAGTTGTTGTTTTTGCTATGGTATATTTACAGTGAGGAAAATAAGTATTTGAACACCCTGCTATTTTGCAAGTTCTCCCACTTAGAAATCATGGAGGGGTCTGAAATTGTCATCGTAGGTGCATGTCCACTGTGAGAGACATAATCTCTCACGTATGATCTAAACGTATGATTTTTTAACTATTTATTTGTATGATACAGCTGCAAATAAGTATTTGAACACCTGAGAAAATCAATGTTAATATTTGGTACAGTAGCCTTTGTTTGCTATTACAGAGGTCAAACGTTTCCTGTAGTTTTTCACCAGGTTTGCACTCACTGCAGGAGGGATTTTGGCCCACTCCTCCACACAGATCTTCTCTAGATCAATCAGGTTTCTGGCCTGTCGCTGAGAAACACGGAGTTTGAGCTCCCTCCAAAGATTCTCTATTGGGTTTAGGTCTGGAGACTGGCTAGGCCACGCCAGAACCTTGATATGCTTCTTACAGAGCCACTCCTTGGTTATCCTGGCTGTGTGCTTCGGGTCATTGTCATGTTGGAAGACCCAGCCTCGACCTATCTTCAATGCTCTAACTGAGGGAAGGAGGTTGTTCCCCAAAATCTTGCAATACATGGCCCCGGTCATCCTCTCCTTAATACAGTGCAGTCGCCCTGTCCCATGTGCAGAAAAACACCCCCAAAGCATGATGCTACCACCCCCATGCTTCACAGTAGGGATGGTGTTCTTGGGATGCTACTTATCATTCTTCTTCCTCCAAACACATTTAGTGGAATTATGACCAAAAAAGTTATATTTTGGTCTCATCTGACCACATGACTTTCTCCCATGACTCCTCTGGATCATCCAAATGGTCATTGGCAAACTTAAGACGGGCCTTGACATGTGCTGGTTTAAGCAGGGGAACCTTCCGTGCCATGCATGATTTCAAACCATGACGTCTCAGTGGACATACGTAACCGAGACGTGACGGAACTGACCGACGAATTGGGATCCCTACCAACACGCCAGGAAGCTGGCCCTTCCAGCGCCCTGCCTGAGCTCGCTGGACCACTCCTCTGTTGGCGCAAAATAACTGCCCGTGAACTGAGAAAAGTCAAGCGTGCAGCTGCCAAGATGCCACTTGCCACCAGTTTGGCCATATTTCAGAGCTGCAACATCACTGGAGTGCCCAAAAGCACAAGGTGTGCAATACTCAGAGACATGGCCAAGGTAAGAAAGGCAGAAAGTCGACCACCACTGAACAAGACACACAAGCTGAAACGTCAAGACTGGGCCAAGAAATATCTCAAGACTGATTTTTCTAAGGTTTTATGGACTGATGAAATGAGAGTGAGTCTTGATGGGCCAGATGGATGGGCCCGTGGCTGGATTGGTAAAGGGCAGAGAGCTCCAGTCCGACTCAGACGCCAGCAAGGTGGAGGTGGAGTACTGGTTTGGGCTGGTATCATCAAAGATGAGCTTGTGGGGCCTTTTCGGGTTGAGGATGGAGTCAAGCTCAACTCCCAGTCCTACTGCCAGTTTCTGGAAGACACCTTCTTCAAGCAGTGGTACAGGAAGAATTCTGCATCCTTCAAGAAAAACATGATTTTCATGCAGGACAATGCTCCATCACACGCGTCCAAGTACTCCACAGCGTGGCTGGCAAGAAAGGGTATAAAAGAAGAAAATCTAATGATATGGCCTCCTTGTTCACCTGATCTGAACCCCATTGAGAACCTGTGGTCCATCATCAAATGTGCGATTTACAAGGAGGGAAAACAGTACACCTCTCTGAACAGTGTCTGGGAGGCTGTGGTTGCTGCTGCACGCAATGTTGATGGTGAACAGATCAAAACACTGACAGAATCCATGGATGGCAGGCTTTTGAGTGTCCTTGCAAAGAAAGGTGGCTATATTGGTCACTGATTTGTTTTTGTTTGGTTTTTGAATGTCAGAAATGTATATTTGTGAATGTTGAGATGTTATATTGGTTTCACTGGTAAAAATAAATAATTGAAATGGGTATAAATTTGTTTTTTGTTAAGTTGCCTAATAATTATGCACAGTAATAGTCACCTGCACACACAGATATCCCCCTAAAATAGCTAAAACTAAAAACCACTTCCAAAAATATTCAGCTTTGATATTAATGAGTTTTTTGTGTTCATTGACAACATGGTTGTTGTTTAATTATTAATGTTGTAAAAGTAATCCTCAAAAATACAACTTGCCTAATAATTCTGCACTCCCTGTAGAATCTAGCGAACGTGATAGGTGTCGCCCAGCCCGCAGCTCTACATATATCTGTCAGCGAGGCGCCTTGAGCCAGCGCCCAAGAAGAAGCTACACTCCTTGTGGAGTGCACTCGCAACCCGAACGGGCAAGGCACGTCTTGCGATTGGTACGCTAAAAAGATAGCATCCACTATCCAGTGGGCTAACCTCTGCTTGGAGACAGCCTTTCCCTTCTGCTGGCCTCCGTAACAGACGAAGAGCTGCTCTGAGGTCCTAAAGCTTCGTGTCCGGTCAACGTAAGTGCGAAGAGCGCGGACGGGACATAAAGCCAGGGCTGGGTCTGCCTCCTCCGAGGGCAGCGCTTGCAGGCTCACCACCTGGTCCCGAAAAGGAGTGGTAGGAACCTTGGGCACGTATCAAGGAAGACGTGAGAATCAGCCGGCCCGAATTCGAAGCACGATTCGTCCTCCACCCTCTTGATTGAGGCCAATGCAGTCAGGAGTACCGTCTTCATAGACAGGATTTTTAACTCAACGGACTGCAAAGGCTCAAAAGGAGGGCCCTGAAGTGCTCTGGGCACCAGGGCTAAGTCCCAAGAGGGTAGCGAGGTAGAACAAGCAGGATTTAGTCTCCTCGCACCTCTGAGGAACCTGACGATTAAGTCGTGCTTCCCTAAGGATTTACCTTCAACTACATTTTGATACGCCGCTATTGCTGCGACATACACTTTCAGGGTGGAGGGAGACAGCCTTCGCTCCAACCCATCTTGTAGGAAAGAAAGCACAACATTAATCGAACACTTCCGGGGGTCTTCGCGGTGAGAAGAACACCACTCAACGAACAGGTTCCACTTCAGAGCATAGCGGCGCCTCATAGAGGGGGCTCTAGCAGAAGCAGTTGTTGTCTGCCACTCTTTTGTGGCAGCCCACCTAGAACCTTCGCGTCCCGTCCAGGGACCAGACATGGAGTTTCCAGAGGTCTGGACGTGGGTGCCATAGAGTGCCACCTCCCTGAGAAAGAAGGTCCTTCCTCAGGGGAATCGGCCAGGGTGGGGCTGTCACGAGGAGTGTGAGTTCGGCGAACCAGGTCCAGTTGGGCCAGTAGGGCGCAACTAGCAAGACCTGCTCCTCGTCCTCCCTGACCTTGCACAGAGTCTGTGCTAGAAGGCTCACCGGGGAAACGTATATTTGCGTAGGTCCCGGGGCCAGCTGTGCGCCAGTGCATCTGTGCCGAGGGTACCCCGTTCAGGGAATAGTACCACTGGCAATGGGACGAGTCCGGAGTGACAAACAGGTCCACCTGCGCGGCTCCGAAGAGGTCCCATATCAGCTGGACAGACCGGGGGTGGAGTCGCTACTCTCCCGGAAGTAGACACTGACGAGAGAGCTTGTCGGCTGTCTGGTTCAGCGCACCAGGGATGTGAATGGCACGAAGCGACCTCAGATGCTTCTGACTACAGGAGGAGGTGGCGGGCGAATTGGAGCATGCGACGGGAGCGCAGACCACCCTGACGGTTGATGTATGCAATGGCCGCAGTGCTGTCCGTGCGGACCAGTACGTGTTTGTGCTGAAGCGGCTTAGCGCGAGACGTACTGCCATTAACTCCAGGCAATTGATATGCCAATGCAGCTGGGGCCCTGTCCACAGACCCGAGACTGCATGCCCGTTGTACGTGGTTCCCCAACCCGTGGCTGAGGCATCCGTGAATACCACAAGATGCCTGGACACCTGTCTTAAGGGCACTCCGGCCCGTAAGAACAAGGGGTCAGACCAAGGGTTGAAGGTTTGGCGACAGTACGGGGTAACTGGGACCCGATACTGGCCGCTCTGCCACGGCCACCTCGGGACTCGGTCGTGTAGCCAGCGTTGAAGCAGTCTCATATGAAGCAATCCGAGCGGCGTTACCGTGGCTACAGATGCCATATGCCCCAGAAGCCTCTGAAAGAATTTCAGTGGGACCGCAGTCCTGCTCTTGAACATATTCAAGCAGTTCAACACTGACTGGACTCGTTCCTCTGTGAGGCGCGCAGTCCGGTTGACCGAATCCAGCTCCATGCCGAGATAAGAGATCCTCTGCATGGGAAAGAGTTTGCTCTTCTCTCGGTTGACCCGAAGGCCCAACAGGCTGAGGTGACGGAGCACCAGGTCCCTGTGTTCGCACAACTGCTCTCGAGACTGGGCGAGTATAAGCCAGTCGTCGAGATAGTTGAGGATGCGAACGCCGCGTTCTCGGAGTAGAACAATGGCTGCCTCCGCGACTTTCGTGAAGATGCAGGGCGACAGGGACAGCCCGAAGGGCAAGACTTTGTACTGATATGCCTTCCCCTCGAACGCAAAGCGTAGGAACCGTCTGTGTCGAGGGAGAATAGAGACATGAAAGTACGCGTCCTTCAGGTCAATCGCTGCAAACCAATCTTGGGGACGGATGCATTCGAAAATGCGTTTCTGCGTTAACATTCTGAACGGAAGCTTGTGCAGGGCCCGATTCAGAACACGCAGGTCCAAGATTGGCCGTAACCCACCGCCTTTCTTTTCTACCGCTGTAGAACCCCGACTTCATATCGGCTGGAGGAACTGGCTCGGCCGCGTCCTTCGCCAGTAGGACATCGATCTCTGACCACAAGACATGGGCATCGTTGCTCCGCACGGAAGAGGATGCCCCTGTACTTGGGAGGCCGGTACGCGAACTGAATCAATTAGCCGAGTCTGATAGTACGGATGAGCCAGCGAGACGGTCTAGGGAGCGATAGCCAGGCTCCCAGAGACCGTACAAGCGGGACCAACGGCACCACAGACGTACCCGGGGTGGGGCAGCGAGGTGGAACGTTCAGACCCAACCCGGATGGCACGGAGGCGACTCGGAGTGTCGTCTGAGCGTTCCAGGGTGGGGCAGTATGTGGGAGAGAAGGCCAGGGGGCGTCCTCTAGCCTCAACCCACCCCCTGGCGAAGAAGAGAGGGAAGCCAGGAGTGGCAAGGCCCGGGGGCATCGCACACAGCCGGCTTGAGCCTCTCTGGGCCCAGGGAGGAAGAAAACTGCTCTGAGAATGTGGGTACCGCTGGATTCCGGAGAGCCAGCGGCAGGACAGAAACCGAAAAATATTCTCCCCCGGTCCTCCTCCAGGGGAGGGAGGGGTGCGGACACCGTCTCCCTGAGCAGTTCCCCTCTTGCTGGGCTGCCCGTTTCAGGGCTGCTTGCCCTTGTGCTTGCTAGCAGACTTGCAGGACCCTGGACGGGTTGGGCGTCTCCCTTGCGCCCGGCCACCTGCTGCCTGGGTGGAGGCTGCTG
Organism: Romanogobio albipinnatus; assembly: GCA_023566225.1. Taxonomy (NCBI): domain Eukaryota; kingdom Metazoa; phylum Chordata; class Actinopteri; order Cypriniformes; family Gobionidae; genus Romanogobio; species Romanogobio albipinnatus. Next base: position 30,799,083 of record CM042243.1, on the reverse strand, counting down.
CTTGGCTTAGCAGGGGCCGAGGTGGGGAAGCCCAACTGTAATCTTCAGGTCACCAAGGCTTATTAGCCAAAGTAGCCTTTTTCTGGTGCACCTGAAAAGGAACTAGATTGGGGAATAAGCAAAGGGACTCAACCCCTTTTGAGATTTCATAGTCTGGACCGCGCATCTAGAGAGTGGCAGTGGCAACCCCCGCTGTCAGCCAGCACTCGACGGCACACGGCGCACTGAACGCTCAAGCCCTTACGAGAAAGGTGAGACGAACAACGCGCCGACGTAACCACCCACGAAGCAATCTCACATGTTTATATGCAAGAGAGATCGTGGCTGTCAAATGAGGACAGGAAACAAATTCATCCAGAAACACACGGTTTGAATGACATCTTGAAAAAGACACAGGGTCAAACCGCGTTGCTCTTTAGAAGGAAATGCTCTTTTAGAAGTGCTGAAGCACTCAGGGAGATGACCGCGGCTCACAGCAGTCCGATTGCAAGCCTGTGTGTGAGCACTCAAGAACGGAAACGCCCAGCCAACCAACACAGGAACAGTTGCAGCGAACCGCTGTGTATGTTGCAGCGGCCACTCGCTGACTCGCGCCGTCACACCAGCACCCAGGTAAGAGAGCGATCCTCCTCGAGACTAGTTTAAACACTCTTTGCAGAAACAACTTGATACAGCAAACCTTTTGGCTCCGAAGTTTAAAGCAATATGTGGTACTCCACTTCCGTATTTATACCGGCGGTGCGGTGCGTGGCGATGCGTGGACCACATGCCAATACAATTGGCTCGTTTCTAATACACTCGAAGTAGATTGGTCTCTGAAGACAGATCCCAATTCGTCGGTCAGTTCTGACGTAAGTTGAACGTGACCGACTGAAAGGGCACGTTATGTTAACTGACAATTCACGAGTTCACACTTAGTAACCAGGTGAGTGTGAGGAAGACGGGGTGGTGGAGGGATGCTGAAAACCTGTCAAGGAACATTGTTGAGTTGACTGGGTATTTATATAATCCTCCACTTGTGCTGATTGGGTAGACATGTTGATTACTGATTGCTGACAGCCGGTTGGAATGACACAATGATTGGATAGATCATTTGAACATGCTCCTAACTTTGTTAATGAAACATCATACGGGGTCCCTACAAATGGGGAATCACAACATATCTGCTCAGAGATTCTAAAGCTCTGCGTGCGGGCCACATAAACATTCAGGGCACAAACAGGACAGCAATTGCAGTGCTTGCAACCACCTGGTGCCAGAAGGGAGTTGTGGGAAATTTGGGGACGTATCCAGTCCAGGGTCTCAGGATGATGTGAGAAGAAGCCGACCCAAACTCAAGGCATGATTCACTGACAACAAAAAAAAAGCCTCCCCCACCCTCTTGATGGAAGTGAGCGCGGTCAGGAGCGCAGACTTTAGAGACAGGATCGTAAGTTTAACTGACTCAAGCGGCCCAAAGGGAGCTCTCTGCAGACCAGAAAGGACAACAGAGAGATCCCAATGCCTCAATGGCAGCAACATACACCTTCAAGGTGGAAGGGAACAGCCTCCACTTCAACCCTTCTTGCAGGAAGGAATGCTCAGAACCGATTGGGCATCTCCGGGGGTCTTCCTGATGGAAAGAGCACCACTCAGCAAACAAGAAGCATCAGGTCTGAAAACCAGGTCCAGGTGGTCCAGTGAGGCACAACCATCATGTGACCTCGTCCTCCCTGACCTTGCACAGTACCCATCTCGGGACTCGGCTGTGTAGCCAATGCTGAAGGAAGCGGTCTCATATGCATCAATCAGAGTGGCGTGACCACCGCTGTGGTGAAACGCGCCATCATATTGACAGAGTCTAACTCCGTACTGGGAAAAGAGATGCTTTGCAAAGTGGAGAGCTTGCTCTTTCCCCAGTTGACCCAAAGTCCCAGATGGCTGAGGTGCCTAAGGCACCAGGTCCCTGTGTTCGCACAACAGATCTCTAGAGTGAGCTAGAATGAGCCATTCATTCAGTTGTCCAGATAGTTGAGAATGCGAATGGCCACATCCACGATTTTGTAAAGACGCGGGAAGACAGGGACAGCCCAAAGGGCTTGTATTGACTGTACTGACCTTGTATTGATATGCCGACCCTCGAGGGCAAACCCAAAAAATGTCAAGGCAGAATCAAGATATGGAAGTACGACCTTCAGGTTGATTGCTGTAAACCAATCTCGGGGACAAACGCATGTGAGAATGGGTTTCAGCATTGTGAATGGGAGCTTGTGAAGGGACCGGTTAAAAACTTGCAGATCCAAGATTGGCCGTAACCCACCACCTTTCTTGGGTACGATGAAGTAAGGACTATAAAACCCTGTCTTCATCTCGGTTTTTGACGAATGTGAAGGGGGAATGGTTGGGAATGAGGAAGCATAGCGTTGCTCACTGCCAGACCACAGCCTGTATGACCCAGAGATTGTGGAAACTGCTCTCCACCCGGCCCTCCTCCGGGGGATGGAGTGGTGCGTTCACTCCCGGGCGGGCCTGAAGGACGGGCTGTGTTGTCGTCCTGCGGGAAGCTCGCCGGGGCAGCCGGGGTGTTGTCTCCGGTCGCATCAGAGCAGATGTAGATGCCGCAGTGGGGTGCCGCAGAGGGATGCCCTCGGCAACGAGTAGACTGGGGGGGCAGCCCGGGGCAGCCTAGTGGCAGGGGTTTCACGCTGGGGCAGGATGAGTCTGCAAATGTATGCACACATGCAAATGCATATTTAATAACACAATGCCTCATTGTGATAACCATAACTTTAGAAAACTTGTAATACAAACATTTGTCGTAATTAATCAACATGGGGGGGGGGGGTATAGCGATATCTTTTAGATACATTTTTACCCTGTTCACCTGTGGTGTCTTCATGTTTCTGTCTATCTTGATTTATTTTTGCAAAAAAAAACTATAACTATAATATTCACTGTTACTTACATAGCTCTAGAATTATTAGCCATTGGTAAAGAAATACATGGACCACTATGATCAATACAGGTCTTAAAAAGCCAATAGCAACTAAGTGGAAAAGGAAACAGCCCAAGCACAGCATCAAACAACCCTGTAATCATTTTACCCACAAATCTGTTTATCTTCATTAAGAAGTAGTCGATAGACTGTTTCCTAAGAGGGAAGGGGTTTGTTTCATAACGAACTGCATTCTGTTTACCTAATAAGAAATGTTGTTTTTTTCTGTCAATAATCATAGTTCAATAATCAACAGCTCTCTGAGGTTTTCAGAAAGGCAAAGAGTAAAAGAGTGCTAAATAAATGTCAGGCAATCTAAACTTACAGCAACTTTCTCAAGGAACATGGACATATTCACCATCTGTTCCTATAAATCCCTTTTCACATCTTATGAAATTCAGTGCATGTTTCTGAGCTGAGCATAAAACCAACCAAGACTAGATTTCCAATACATATTGCCATTCTAGAAAAGATCCTTTATCATATCCTTGGATATGGTTTGGTGCATGCTACAAAACCTTTAACGTTCTACAGTTCAATGCATTTAAAATGGGCCTGCCAGTGTTCATCAGAAAATAACTGTCCTTGCAAGAGCATCAGAAACAAAGATCAGCCACTTCTGACCCAACAAACGCAAAAGCTCAACCAAGACTGATACAATAACCTTTTTAGCTCAAATAAATATCTTTATATTTTCAAATAGAGTATTAACTTAAATAATTTCATAATATGAGAGTTATGCATTTGTGTGTTTGTTTGTAAATGTGCGCATGGATGGATTTACAGGTGTGTGTGAGTGTGTGCTGGATTTAGCAGGGCTGAGTGTAAAGTATTGCTGTAATCCATCACCTCAATGTCAGTACCTCACTAAGAGATAAAGCTATTGTTTAGATACAGACAAGATTTTGATCATTTTGATTTCATATTCCTTATTCCTAGCATGTTGATTGATGTTTGATTCTGCCATTGTTTTAAACAAATGCTCATTTGTCTGAATGAGGAGTCAATTGAATTTGGAAAAAAGACAATTACCGGTTCCTGTTGTGTTGAGGACTACAATCCTTCCTTTTTAAAGTAGTATTACTCTTGGTAATTCTATTTGAGAGAAAAGGACAGTGTTCAGTGATCTTGCATTATGGTCAAATGAATGTAATGCAATACATGTGGTGTCATGATCCTGTAATGGCCAGTAAAAAATATGATAACATCAGTTTATATTATAGTGATTATATATTTCTTGCAAAAATGTTATTCCTCTTTATGTAAATTGCTTACTTGGCCTAATGCTTGATGATATATTATACTATTAGTTTACTGAACACACTGATTATTATCTGATTAACAGACTGTCAGATGACTCCACAGATTATATTTATTATGCCACTGGTGGAACAAAGTATGTCTCTTCACACTGGGTTTAATTGTATTTGACATCTATTGTGTCATGACAAAATTTCATTAAAATGGATAATCTTTTTGGACAGAATCTTGGGAAATGATAGCAATCTGGAACAGATCTGATCACATTTAAGCATGAAATGGCCTATTGATTGTAGTCTGAGAACAGGTGACTCAACTTCTCTTTGAAATGCAATGATTCACATTTAATTCAGAGGCTGAGCATTTTGTGTTCATAATTACACCAAGCCCAAGTTTGCTCCAGATGGGTCTGAGCTATGAAGTATTTTAACAATGACATATAAGCTCAGAGATTTCTTCATTCAATCAGAGCTATTTTAGTATATAGGATCACGTATGGCTAGCCGAATTAGCTTTTGATGTTCTCAGCTTACTGGTCGTAATTACATTTATACTTGAATTAGGAGGCTCTCTACTAGTGACAATTACAATTAAAGCTCTTTAATTCAATTGTTACTAGTAAAAATGCAATTACGTCGAGTAACTGGGTTAATTTTAAACTAATTCAGCTTGCCATATTTATGCTAGTGTAGCTACTGTCATTACGGGCTTTGCTACTGGTCCTCCATGCTGAAGCTGCAATGATATCACAGTCAATTGAGCAGTGAGTATAGCTGTTATATTATAGCTTGGGTAACTTACATTTCAGACACAATATTGCCAATTACTTTGTCTATTTGTGCTCAGACGAAGTCAAACCTAGTGTCTCAGCTTCATGAAGCTTTTAAATGACACATTTTTAGACTATGATAAAAAGGAAAATTTGTAGTTAACTGTCTGTTATTGTCCTGGGGTCTGTTCTACATACGTCACTAACTCGTTTAGCTGGATTTCATTGTTGAAGATTTGGCATGATCTTGGATTGTTTGGCTCTTCAACGCTTCTAATCGTGATAACTGATTTCTGGCTAATTTGGTTCTTCAAACAAATTTGTGGATTTGATTAAAATATTTGGATTAAGTTGTCTGAGATTAATGCGCGTTCTCGTGTTCCTTGAAAAGGGCAGATGCATCGATACTCGAAACCACGATCAGCAATGCAGTGATTTTCTGACGACAAGACAGCAACGTAATGACAACACATAATTAAAAAAGACACGTAGCGAAAAACTTGAAGAAAAAAAAACGTGACGAATTTCTGGACCTTTATAAGGAAACAGCCAAGCGACCAAAACAACATAAAAGTTATATAAATGAAATATGTGAAATAAGCTGCTCCTGAGCAGGTTTAAGTTTACAGACCTGTTGCTATGACAGCAAGTCCAGGATGAGAACTGGCATCCTCAAAGAACTGGCTTGACTGGCTGTCATAGCAACAGGTCCATTAGCTTAAACCTGCTCAGGAGCAGCTTTTTTAATGTAAACAGGATTAGATTGCATCTTTGAGTTGGGCCAATAATAATTTTAGATAATAATAATATAAAAATTAATTCGAAAATAATATTATAATGTCGTGTAGTCTATAATACTATAGACACAGCCACTTGATTGAGAGATTTATTTGTAATGGAATAATTACTGAGTCCTGACAGATATTATGGGAGTGGCTTGATACGGCACAGGAGACACAGATAACTTGATCTGGACCCTTAAGAATCTTTAATTAATGTTGTCACGTAACAAATCTGCTTCAAAGGTAAAATTAAACAAATTGCTAATTAAAACATTTAAATAAAAATGTAATGGCTGTACAAATACTAGAAATCGCGACTTTAAATAATTGGGAATTGGGAATCCTTATAAAGGTCCAGAAATTCATCAAGTTTTTCGTCAGGTGTCTTTTTTAATTATATGATGTTTTTGCTGATACATTGCTGTCTTGAGTCTTGACGCCAGCCAATCGCATTGCTGATCGTGGTTTCGAGTATCGATGCATCTGCCCTTTTCAAGGAACACAAGAATGCGAAGTAATCTCAGACTATTTAATCCAGATATTTTAATCCAATTCACAAATTAGTTTGAAGAACCAAACCAAATTAGCTAGAGTTCAGTTATGACGATTAGAAGATCTGGAATATGTCAAATCATCTGTATTAAGCGAGGTACGAAAAACGGACCCCTGATTAGACATGTTCTCAATAAACACAAAACAAGTTTATTAAATTTACATTTAAATCGAGCCCTACTTTTATTTTATTTACACTCTTTAAAATAACCAAACTCAGTCTCCTTTAAGTGGACCAAGAGGTGAACCAAGTGAAAAAGGACCCAGCTCTCTTCACGTTCACACTGTCCCTGAAAGAGGACTCAGATCCTTTTTTGGTCCACTTTAGTAGGAACCCTTTGTGTTCATACTGTTGCTTTTTGGATCTAGTCCAGTTCAGTGTTTGATGGCTGACCCAATGGCCTTCAACATTTGATCCCATTCACTTACATTGTTTGTGTCTCAGTAACCAAGATATTTGTTTGTAAAGATTTTTTTTTTAAATGACATTGCTACAAATGCTGTTGAATTAAGTGTTTTATCTTTTTACACAAAAATAGATATTTTTTTCTTGCACTAGCTACAGGTGCTGGTCATATACACTCACCTAAAGGATTATTAGGAATACCTGTTCAATTTCTCATTAATTTAATTATCTAATCAACCAATCACATGGCAGTTGCTTCAATGCATTTAGGGGTGTGGTCCTGGTCAAGACAATCTCCTGAACTCCAAACTGAATGTCAGAATGGGAAAGAAAGGTGATTTAAGCAATTTTGAGCGTGGCATGGTTGTTGGTGCCAGACGGGCCGGTCTGAGTATTTCACAATCTGCTCAGTTACTGGGATTTTCACGCACAACCATTTCTAGGGTTTACAAATAATGGTGTGAAAAGTGAAAAACATCCAGTATGCGGCAGTCCTGTGGGCGAAAATGCCTTGTTGATGCTAGAGGTCAGAGGAGAATGGGCCGACTGATTCAAGCTGATAGAAGAGCAACTTTGACTGAAATAACCACTCATTACAACCGAGGTATGCAGCAAAGCATTTGTGAAGCGACAACACGCACAACCTTGAGGCGGATGGGCTACAACAGCAGAAGGCCCAACCGGGTACCACTCATCTCCACTACAAATAGGAAAAAGAGGCTACAATTTGCACGAGCTCACCAAAATTGGACAGTTGAAGACTGGAAAAATGTTGCCTGGTCTGATGAGTCTTGATTTCTGTTGAGACATTCAGATGGTAGAGTCAGAATTTGGCGTAAACAGAATGAGAACATGGATCCATCATGCCTTGTTACCACTGTGCAGGCTGGTGGTGGTGGTGTAATGGTGTGGGGGATGTTTTCTTGGCACACTTTAGGCCCCTTAGTGCCAATTGGGCATCGTTTAAATTCCACGGCCTACCTGAGCATTGTTTCTGACCATGTCGATCCCTTTATGACCACCATGTACCCATCCCTCTGATGGCTACTTCCAGCAGGATAATGCACCATGTCACAAAGCTCGAATCATTTCAAATTGGTTTCTTGAACATGACATTGAGTTCCCTGTACTAAAATGGCCCCCACAGTCACCAGATCTCAACCCAATAGAGAATCTTTGGGATGTGGTGGAACGGGAGCTTCGTGCCCTGGATGTGGATCCCACAAATCTCCATCAACTGCAAGATGCTATCCTATCAATATGGGCCAACATTTCTAAAGAATGCTTTCAGCACCTTGTTGAATCAATGCCACGTAGAATTAAGGCAGTTCTGAAGGCGAAAAGGAATCAAACACAGTATTAGTATGGTGTTCCTAATAATTCTTTAGGTGAGTGTAATTAGAATATCATCAAAAAGTTGATTTCACTAATTCCGTTCAAAAAGTGAAACTTGTATATTATATTCATTCATTACACACAGACTGATATATTTTAAATGTTTATTTCTTTTAATTTTGATGATTATAACAGACAACTAAGGAAAATCCCAAATTCAGTATCTCAGAAAATTAGAATATTACTTAAGACCAATACAAAGAAAGGATTTTTAGAAATCTTGGCCAACTGAAAAGTATGAACATGAAAATTATGAGCATGTACAGCACTCAATACTTAGTTGGGGCTCCTTTTGCCTGAATTACTGCCGCAATGCGGCGTGACATGGAGGTCATCTGGTATAATCGCATCTTCCTCTTCACAATACCCCATAGATTTTCTATGGGGTTAAGGTCAGGCGAGTTTGTTGGCCAATTAAGAACGGGGATACCATGGTCCTTAAACCAGGTACTGGTTGCTTTGGCACTGTGTACAGGTGCCAAGTCCTGTTGGAAAATGAAATCGGCATCTCCATAAAGTTGGTCAGCAGTAGGAAGCATGAAGTGTCTAAAACTTCCTGGTATACGGCTGCATTGACCTTGGGTCTCAGAAAACATAGTGGACCAACACCAGCAGATGACATGGCACTCCAAACCATCACTGACTGTGGAAACTTTACACTGGACCTCAAGCAACGTGGATTGTGTGCCTCTCCTCTCTTCCTCCAGACTCTGGGACCCCGATTTCCAAAGGAAATGCTAAATTTACTTTCATCAGAGAACATAACTTTGGACCACTCAGCAGCAGTCCAGTCCTTTTTGTCTTTAGCCCAGGCGAGACGCTTCTGACGCTGTCTGTTGTTCAAGAGTGGCTTGACACAAGGAATGCGACAGCTGAAACCCATGTCTTGCATACGTCTGTGCGTAGTGGTTCTTGAAGCAAAACCCATTCAGATTCACTCTTTGTGAATCTCCCCCACATTTTTGAATGGGTTTTGTTTCACAATCCTCTCCAGGGTGCGGTTATCCCTATTGCTTGTACACTTTTTTCTACCACATCTTTTCCTTCCCTTCGCCTCTCTATTAATGTGCTTGGACACAGAGCTCTGTGAACAGCCAGTCTCTTTTGCAATGACCTTTTGTGTCTTGCCCTCCTTGTGCAAGGTGTCAATGGTCGTCTTTTGGACAACTGTCAAGTCAGCAGTCTTCCCCATGATTGTGTAGCCTACAGAACTAGACTGAGAGACCATTTAAAGGCCTTTGCAGGTGTTTTGAGTTAATTAGCTGATTAGAGTGTGGCACCAGGTGTCTTCAATATTGAACCTTTTCACAATATTCTAATTTTCTGAGATACTGAATTTGGGATTTTCCTAAGTTGTCAGTTATAATAATCAAAATTAAAAGAAATAAACATTTAAAATATATCATTCTGTGTGTAATGAATGAATATAATATACAAGTTTCACTTTTTGAATGGAATTAGTGAAATAAATCAACTTTTTGATGATATTCTAATTATATGACCAGCACCTGTAGATCCACCTTTGTAAATAACATTTAGTTTGAATTGTTTATTTTAGTGCAGAAAGCTAGCCTGACAAGCCAGACCCACATCAAGATGTTGGGTCAGGAAACTCACCATTGACAGGGCTCAATCCGTGGGGTGGGATAAATGGTTGTCTTTCAAATTCCCTCTGCACGCAATTGGATAGCAATGAGCGCCACAACCAACCAAAGAAGAAGGTGAAGCCGAGCTAATGTTAGTTGATAAACTTTCGCCATATCCGGTCGGCAAAACTTTGAACATCTTCTTTTTCTTAAGAATGACTTCAGTGCCGTTCTTTGTTCTTTTCTCAAAGAAAAGCTTAACTCCAAGTCTTCCAGAGTCGCGGCCAAAGCCGATTCAAAAGGCAGCTGTTCGTCAGCTTCTATGTTTACAAGTAGCACGCGGAACCTCCGCAACTCCATGACGTGCCGTCATTATGTTAAGCCCGCGCACCACTCTACACACGCTGTGATTGGCCTGACCAGAGTTTGGTTTTTCCAGCTCTGAGGTCAACCGAGAGTTGCAAGACTACACTCGCGGCAAAATACATTTTCTGCCGCTAGGGTGCGTCTAGATTTCTAGGCTAGCAGAAGGCATCAGTTTACAAAAAATAAACAACACAATAAAATAATAAAAAAAAGATGCAAATTAAATAAACTGCTTTAAATGTTCCAGGTAAAGTATAGGTATGCCTAAAAGCAGCATTCAAGTAAGAAATGGAATAATCACATGAAAAAATAAAACTGCATATTCTTCACTGTATGACGTACTCTACTGATTCTTATGCTGCGTTTCAGGCAGGTGAGCACGTAAGTTACGACTTCAAACCACGACTCATGACTTTGTAGCGTTCCAGGCAGAGTTACACCAAACTGCCTGAGTGCAAGGAATTGTGGTAGCTAGATGTAAACAAAGCATGGTGGACCGTACGGGGCTTATGCTCATTTACAATCATTTCTATCGCCAAAGGTGCTTACTCCTTGCTTATTTGAGGGTGAGAATAATAATAATGCCTAGATGGTTGCTTATTTTTCACTTGTTTTGTTGTAGAGATTTTCTGATTCTGATATATATATATATCAGAATCAGAAAATCTCTACAAGAAAACAAGTGAAAAATAAGCAACCATCTAGGCATTATTATTATTAGTAGAGACGTATATTTATTATTATATAGAGACGTAGCTAAATCTACTGTACAGCAGTAGCCTAATATATTCTGTCAATTTAAATTAAATAATGTTTTAAACCTAATTTTTATTTTGACGGGTTGCCATAAAGATAATTCAGTGTCTGTGTTCCTTATATGAGTTTTCCCAAATGAAACTGTAAATTCTCATGAAGTGACAGTTTATGAGTTTCATATAGTGACCATAGACTGTGAATATGAATGTAGAGAAACTGGGGGAGGTTGCCGTGACACATGGCAGAGATCACAAAGACAGCGAGCGTCATGCGCGCGTGTGTGCGTGCGGGCGGCCGCCATCCACACAGAGACGAAATACTGCTAAACAGCCAGTAAACAGCGGACATAGCCTACTGCTAACGTGTTTTAATTTCTTCTTTGCTGCTCTAAACAGTGGTTCCTTGTGGCACAACAGCACAACTTCCTGTGTTTGCAATGCATTCGGAGCACCGAAGAAGAACCGTGCAGTGGTTAGGCAAAGTTCGCGGTCATAACTAGGTCTTGTTTAAGAAAAGGGTATCGGATCGGTACATGGGTTCAAGTACTCGCCGATACCGATGCCAGAATTTTTTGTGGTATCGGTGATATTTCCGATACTAGTATCGTAACTCTAGTTTGAATGCCATTCCGGTGTTGTGCCGAATTTCGACCCCCTGCCAAATGATTACCCTCCTTGTTGAAGTCACTACCTGATTGCCTAATCCTAACCCCACCCCTAACCCTAAACCCTCCCCCACAACTAATCATAAACCTACCAATACTAGGGGGGGTAATAATTTGGCAGGGGTCGGAATTCGGCACAACACTGATGCACTTTCACGGGTAGAAGTTTGGAAAAACACGGGTTACGGGTTGCCTGGAACACTGTATTATATTAGGCTAGTAATGCAGATGTTTACATTCATTTACAATGACAAAACCACCTGTTTATGTGAAACTTGTGTTTTTTTGACACTTGAAAATAAATGCAATAAGATGCTAAAGATTTGGTTTAGCCTACACGCGCTGTGACAGCTGGCTTCTGTACATGTGCTTTAGGTGTGTGCTCGTAAAACCATTTTAAACTGGCAAGGCACGCAGCCGCATTCGGAAGCGGGTGAAATTGCAATAAACAAGTGTAAGTTGTGAACAAATAATTTGTAGAGATTTGCCAGAAGAAGCAGCCATGATGAACAGACGATTTGTACGGAGGCATCTGATGACCAAATTAATTACATTGGAATTCGCAAACAGAAAAATCAAGTAAGCCCAGAGAGGTTTGTGTTCAGATTGCGTGTTTTTAGTGAACCGTACCATAAGATGAGATCGAACCGTACCCAGACCACCTCCTGAGATGGTCTTGGCTTGGTTCGCTTTAAAGGGGTCTGAGATCGTTTGGAGTGTTCACATATGGACCAAAAATCACACAAACCGCGCTCAGACCCTTGAAAAGGACCAAGTGTGAAAACACCCTGAATTTTGATGCTATTTGATGATGTGTAGATTGTATTTAATAGATCACACTTTCAAGAAAACATTTGCAATTGGTTTGTAAATGGTGTTTTATGCTTGTTTGGGCTGAGTTTTCAATGCATTTACAGCGTTTTATCTGCAGGTGCCATCAGCGTGTGGAGTTGATTTGGAGTTGTTTCGAAAAGCTTAGTTTCTACAAAAGAGTGGTGTTACTAACTTAATCAGAGTGAACAATTCAACGACTCGCACACCCTTTTTGTTCATGAATGAATCAATGTTTTTGAACAAATCAGTTGAGTAAATAATTCAAAGATTCCCTCATAAAGACACTTGTTGCCACCTACTTGCAAAACATGCAGAAAGAGTCACAGATTCGGTGCATGATTCAGGATTTAGTCTGAAACAAACAAACACAAAGCAGAGTGATACAAACAGCACTGTTAGACTTTTTTAATTTAAAAAAAAAAAAAATCTGATTAAAAGAACCGGGAAATTAGGTAACAGTTTAGTTAACAGTACCAAAAATGATTTCTCTAAATATATAGGCTATATAATATGCAAATGCATTCCATATCATATGTTCTTTATCCATGTCTTGTGATCTTTAATTAAAAATTAAAGGAATTAATAAAATGGCAAAGATGTGCTCCAGTATCTTTCCACATGAACTTAAAGAGAAGCTCAGTTTATCATCTTTAACAAGTGAGGAAAGGAATCATTTCTTCTGTTAGTTTCTCAAAAGGAAGTCTGGTTTAATCAGTAAACATGCTCACAAGACACACTTCCACAGGATGGACCTGCTAAGTGCCTCATCATCCTCTATCTCATCAGCTTATCTCACTTAAGCAGCAAGGGTTTTCCCCCATGCTGAGGTCTGTAAATGGCAGCACGAGTGCAGTGTTCCTGGACCAGCACAGGCAAGTTTATTGATCTGGTTTGGCCACCGGACTTGGTAGGGGGTGGTATTGTCAATAAGGTGCAACCTGTACAGCTGTGGAAGCAGTTGGTAGCCATTTAATTGAGGATTGCATGCTGATGACCTATCCTCCTCATTGGAAATGCATCATGAGAGATTTATATTGATAACAGACAGTAACATCTGTCACTAACACCAGTGATCTCGAAGGAGGTCTATAATTCTAAAGCTATACTCCCATTCATCCCAATGGCAGTTGCTCAACTGGTGATGGACCCCTCAGAAGTGTGCTAAATCTGCCACCCAAAATTGAGAACAGCAAATACAACAAAACATAATACAAATCAATTAGGCTTTCACAACTGTGGATTTTAATGTTGGAATTGTTTCAGATCTCTGGCATCTCTTTCCTTTGGGGAAAAAACCCTGAACTAGTTTTATATTTTATTACAGGTACTCCTCACATGTAATTTTGATGGATCTTATAAAGCAATACTAGTTACAAAAAAGTAATTAACAGCACCTGCAGTGGTGTACTTGGAGCAAATGCTTCATATAACAGTATGAAACAGAGTAAAGCAAAATGCAAGTTGATTTTATGAGAACAAACAACCATGAAATTCATCAAGCACTGTGAAATCAAAAGACTCTTCCACTGCAGCTGTCTGATTCATCCCTTAAACGTCTACCTCTAGCTTTCATCATCAGAAAAGGATGCAACTAAATAAATGCCATTTTGGTGTGGGCCTTTCAGTAACTAAGAGACGCTTATACACATACGTACAGAAACCTCTAAAGATGAATGGGTCACTGTAGATTCCTTTCTAAGGAAATTTAAGTCTTTTAATGTTTATTAGTGTAATCCATTGATTTTATTAAAGAGCAATGGTAAGGTTTCAGGGAGCCTGAACAGCAACCAGCCTTAATTGCTGTTTGACTTAAGTTTAAATGAAACAGAATTATACAGTATGGATTATACATTTATATTACACACTACTGTTGAAAAGTTTGAATTTAGTAAGATGTATTTGGTTAAAAATACAGAAAAAACAGGAATTTTGTTCAATCCTACTTTTATTGAAAATACTTAATTCCTGTGAAAGCAAAGCTGAATTTTCAGTCTTCAGTGTCATATGATCCTTAAGAAATCATTCTAATATGCTGATTTGCTGCTCAATATTTTTTTTGGTTGATTATCATCAAGATTATTATCTATGTTGAAAACAGTTGTGCTGCATGCTTAATATTTTTCTGTGATCGTGATTTTTTTTTATTTTTATGAATATAAAGTTCAAAAGAATACTGTTTATTTGAAATATATATCATTCATAACAATATAAAAGTTTGATCCATTTAATGCATCCTTGCTGAATAAAAGTATTAATGTCTTTAAAAAAAATAGAACAGCAGCAATAAACTAATTATTCACAAGATTTAAGTAATCCTTCAACTTCATTTGTACCTCCAGTCAGTCTAAACAGTGTATAACAGATTATCACCACAATGCAATATCACTTAAAAACTAAATAAAAGGTTAATACCTATTTGACAGCCTTTTGAAGATAATGAGAATTCTTTCAAAATAAACAAGCTAAGCATTGCAAAGAGTTGGTGTCATTCCCTCTCTGGGGTCTTTCTCTGGTGCAGCTGCTTGATTTCCTCAAGCTCATCAGTCAAGGAGGCAAGAGGAAGATAACAGCTTATCCTGAGGACCAACAAGCTACTATGTTTTCTACATGTCTCAGTAAATCTCCAACTATTATACAATTAAAGCATTCTCATTGTATCCAAAGATTGTACATTTCATTGCTATAACTAGTATTTAAATATTATTTCTAACAGTTAATGCATTTCTGTTCACTTTGTCTTGAAACAGCACTGTATTATACATGTCTATTCATGAAAACTTTGTATAAATCTTTTTAAAAAATCAGTCGCCTTCATGGATCTGTATATTGTGAATAAACTTTTAGAGTACAGGGTTATTTGTCATAATTACCCAAATGCTACATAAAGGGATATGACATTGGATAGATAGGCTTCACACAAAGAGTGTCTACAGATTTGAATAGAAGCTCTGCAAAGGGAAAATGGCACATTCATTCTTACAATGACTAGATAATAACGTTTTTAAAAAGCAAAACCATTACAAGTAAATTTTCTGTGTGGGATGAGTCACACGAATGAGGAAGAAGGCTATGAAAATGTTGATGAAAAGTTGCATACTGCATATTGCTTGACTGGAAAGAGATCAGAGAGGAATCGGTTTACAGCTGTTAGGAGAAATCAGATCAATCAATGAGAAACAAAGAGAGTGAATGGACACAGAAGAGGCGCATGGATGTCATTAAAGTGTTAGTTCACCCAAAAATTAAAATAATGTCATTAATTACTCACTCTCATGTTGTTCCAAACCCATAAGAAACTTGCAACGACATTGCTGCCTATGGATGGTTCAGAAACCTCTCGGATTTCATCAAAAATACATTAATTTGTGTTCCAAAGATACGAAGGTCTTGCGGGTTTGGAACAACATGAGGGTGAGTAATTAATGACACAATTTTCATTTTTGGGTGAACTGACCCTTTAACCCCTAACATCCTGTTGAATTTGACTGGTCTGGATTACTGGTCTGGAGTGTAATAAGTAATGTAACAGTGAAAATTGTTATTCAAATTAAAGGGATGGTTCACCCAAAAATGAACATTCTGTAATCATTTACTCACCCTCAAGTTGTTCCAAACAGTTGTGGCGTGGGGGAAAACAGTCCATTCCCCCACACTGGAAATTCATGGTGTTAACCCAGTATAGCCACACTGCAAATTTCCCAGTGTTAAATTAACATTGCTCAGAGTTTATATAATCCACACTCATTGACTCATATAGTGTTATAAGTAACACTGAATCAGTGTTGAAGTTAATGAGATAATTAAGAGATTAACTGAGGGATGATTGAGCATTAATGATGAACACCTGATGATAATGAGCAGAATCACTGAAGGAAAGAGATACACAAGAACTACAACTGACTTCAGCCACAGCCTTAGATAAAATCATCTGAAGATAAAAGACATTAAATCTCTGAAGATTTCAGCAGAGGAGGATTAAACAACTCCACAAACAGCATTCCAGCTTCACACATTACTTACCAGACTGACTTTATTTCTGTCAGACGACTACAGAAGCTCTTATTGAGGTTTAGATGTTGATGATTTATTCAAAATAATAGTTTAGTTTTAAGTCACCATTATGGTGATTAGTGTTGCTTTAGTTGGGCTCTTGAGCCTTGACTTTTTAACATACATTTTTCTCTGCTGTAACTGTTTCTTACGGCGAGAACAGTGAGACAAAATTAATGATGACAAGTTGATGGCAGATGATACAGTTGTTATCATCATAGAGTGTCTTATTTGCTGATCTCCGGAGAGTCATTGTTTATAGTAGCCTTGTGACTCTACAGCAGGAGATCCAGCAGTGTTTTCATCAGATAAACTGATCGATGTTTAAAACATGTACATAGGTTTTGTTCTCCGGTTTAACAACACCTCACACAATAAGCACTTCTAACTCCTGCAAGATTTACTCACACACAGACATCAAGAATCAGCCTATGAATCTCAACAATGGTGACACGCTTCATGCCGCGATGCATTCTGGGTGCATTATGCAAAACTCATCCATAGCTCCCAGAATGCATTGTGGCATGAATGTCACCATTGTTGAGATTCATAGGCTGATTCTTGATGTCTGTGTGTGATTAAAACTTGCAGGAGTTCAAAGTGCTCAGTGTACAATCTACTTTAAAATGTATTCAGCTTTTCTGATTAAAACCGTGCTGGATATTTTCTCGAATCACAATAAAACTAAGTTAATAGTATATTGCTCATACTCAGTCAGGAGATCGGTGAATTAAGTCACTACACAATAATCATATTCTTATCATTAAGCAGCTGACAGCAACTGATTGTGTTTTCTCTTGCTTTCTTTGCCATAGCAAACTCAGTTACAGCAGCCCAACTTATAAAAAAACACTGATCACCATGATGGTGACAAAAAAACCCAAAATTTTTTAACACAAAATCAACAAAAAAACCCTGTTAATTCTCAATAAGAGCTTCTGTAGACGTCTGACAGAAATAAAGTCAGGTTAGTCTGGTTAGTAATGTGTGAAGCTGGTAATGCTGTTTGTGGAGTTGTTTAATCCTCCTCTGCTGAAATCTTCAGAGATTGAATGTCTTTTATCTTCAGTTGATTTTATCTAAGACTGGGGCTGAAGTCAGTTCTAGTGTGTTTTTCTTCAGTGATTCTGAAGATTTCAGGTGTTCATCATTAATGCTCAATCATCACTCAATTAATCTCTTCATTACCACATTAACTTCAACACTGATTCAGAGTTACTTACAGGGCCGTTTTTAGGCATAGGCGAACTAGGCTGTCGCCTAGGGCGCCATCAGCTGAAGGGGCGCCAATGAATGCATATCAGGGGTGTGTGTAAAGGCTGTCAAGACCACCCTGAAATATGATTGCCGCCCCCACTGGTTCCCCTAAGACTATTGGATCAGAGTACTGTCAATTACTGTCTGAATGTTGCATGTAAGGTTTGCATTTGGAGCACTCAACACCATTAGATCAAAGCGCTCGGTCAAAGCTTTGGCAAGGGAATGCTTTATTTAACCACACAATAAAGCTAAATTCAAAGGCCAATTAAAAAAACAGGTACAATTAAAAAGTGCACAAATCTGTATTTTGTTAGGGCCGTATTTGTGGCAGTCGAGAAATCACGCTGTGAATGAGCAGATAGTGTAATATTCCTCGGTGTGTATTATAGAGGCAAGATGTAGGCTAACCACACTCACTTTAGCATTTCATGATTTCATTATATTTAGACTCTATTAAGCTTTCTTCTCTTACTTGCACCTCCAAAAGGTGTGT
Organism: Romanogobio albipinnatus; assembly: GCA_023566225.1. Lineage (NCBI taxonomy): Eukaryota > Metazoa > Chordata > Actinopteri > Cypriniformes > Gobionidae > Romanogobio > Romanogobio albipinnatus. The sequence goes on along the minus strand of CM042243.1, from coordinate 30,780,936 downwards.
TTTTGCGCTAATGCATTGTTAAAGGATCAGTGTGTAATTGTCCCATATAAAATTTCAACGACCAATTTAAAAATATTATAATAAAATGTGCTAATTCACAATATTTATTATCCTTTATTAATCCGCTTCGTCAAATTTAATTCATCTTTACGGGTGGTGTTGAAAGCTGAATCGATTCATTCAGTTCTAATAGGTGTCGAACAGGGCATTATTTTATTATTTTATTATTTTATTATTTAAAATTTTTATATATAAATTATTATTTAAAGGGGAAGTTCAAGCGTCAATGAGAAACAAAGACCGCACTGAATCAATATTTATTCTTGTTACTTTCATGTGACTGGAACAGCTTTTACACGTAGTTTCCAAATTGTATTTGTATATATTTGTTAATAAGTATTACAGTTCCAAAATGGTATGTAGTATGTATGAATGTATTTGTTAATAAGGATTAAAATTAATACCAGTAATACCATGTTGCTTTTTAAGATTTGGCTGGGGGGTGCCAATAAGGATTTCGCCTAGGGCGTCAAAATGGCTAGAAACGGCCCTGGTTACTTATAACACTCTGGGTGTGGATTATATAAACTCTGAGCAGTGTTAATTTAACAGTGGGAAATTTGCAGTGTAGAATCACTTCTGCTGCTTGACAGAGCAAGATATAGAGAAAAGCTGAGCCGTATTGGGTCGGATTGTTCATACAGTATCTGTGACTGGAAAAACGACCCGATGCAATGGCCAGAGGTGTAATTTTCTTGTCAAAATGCATGCTGCTCCCCCAAATATCACACAACAAGCCTATTTAACATAAACCACCATCTTTCGATGAAGACATTTATTCAGTGTTCCTGAATTTAATTGATTTAATGTATGTATTACATACATTTATCGTTATAAAATGATCATAAAACTTGTCTTGTGCTATGAAATGTTTTTTTCTGATTTTGCAGTGTGCAATACAAAGGGCGTTCGTTCTTGTATTTATTTGGGCTAGAATATAAACATGAAATGCGCCGAGTGTAATGTCAAACGTTAATTTACCGCAGTGCCACGTATAAAAAACATTTGTCAAAAGCCTAAAATCCAGTTAGCCTATATGATGAGCTGTTTGACATCAATGACACGGGTTTAGATTTAGACAACCATCAGTTTTCTGTTGTCTTGTAGCTTTATCTGTTGTTTATTTTTCTTATTAGTACAGCCATGCACGAATGAATTAGTTCAGTGTTTACATTTTACAAAGCAAATTTGGAGTTGACATGTCAGTGTCACAAATTTTTTTTTTCCTTTTATAGCAACCGTCTTCATCGAAAGATTTATAAAGTAGGCTTTATGTCATGTAATATTTAGGGGGAGCAGCATCCCACGAGAAAATGTCGTTCAAGTAATGTGACTACATCAGTTTGTAAGCTTGAAGCACAAACATAAGCCCAGCCTTTCCCTTAATTAAATTAAGTAGACGTTTGAATGTTTTGTACATTAATAACCTCACACACACTATGTAATAGCTTGCGTTAAAACTGCTTTAATGATAAGTTGACTGCTTTTTGACGCAGTTTGAGTCCCGTGACCAGTATGACTTGGCGTTTTTGTTAAACAAACTTTTGCCATTGCAGTAATGAAATCTCTTATTTTTCCCATCTTTACAATAATACCAGCATAATGTAGTGCAAATATTTAATTGTAATGGATGTATTGCAAAGGCTTTCGGAATTGACGAGCGACGTCTGTTATTCGGCAATTTCGGCATCGTAATCATTACAAAAAGTAAAGAAAAAGCGTCTAACAAGGTCTGTGCGCGTTCATTCGAATGGCTTGTTTTCCCCCATGGCATAAACGGATATGACTTTTTTGTGGGTGTTCCCAATAATGCCGACCAAGTCAATGGACGTCAAAGGTGCCCCACAACTGTTTGGTTACAAACATTCTTCAAAATATCTTCCTTTGTGTTCAGCAGAACAAAGACATGTATACAGGTGGAACAACTTGAGGGTGAGTAAATGAGGACAGAATTTTCATTTTTGGGCAAACTATCCTTTTAAGTCTTTTGTTCTTAGAGAACATCATTAGATATCTTTCCTTAAATGTTAATTAAATGTAAAGTATATATTTTTAGGGTTTTAAAATTGCCCTGGGGTCTCAGAGACCTTGTAGATAGCACTGTAAAAGCTATTTTACAGTGATTTACAGTAATCATTTTTATTTTTTATGGTATATATTATATTAATGTAGGCCTACAGTAAAACACCTGAGGTTCCAACAAAATACTCAAAAAGTATTTTGTAAGTCTAACCACAAGTGTTTGATTGACTGAGCTCTGGGCTCTGATCTTGCAGCTATACATGCAAGAAATAATTATATCATAAAACTGTTAACATCTTAAGGAAGGGAACACTATTATATGTGGTCTAAATAAGCACCATTTACCATAAGACACAGTTCATGTAGCACAAATGGTATGCAGCATTCTGGTAATTAAAAGTAGCTTGACATATTCACAGCGCTGAATAAGGATGAACCACCTGAGGAGGAGGATTTGTGCCGCTCTGTTGCCTGTCTTGCCAGCTTGCAGCTGTAGCAGTGTTCGAATAAGGAAACTATGTAAAATTCATACATTTAAATCCATTGGGCAAATCAGTATTCATGGATTCCCTGTTCTAATCAGAGGTGTAAGAACATAAGCGTGTTCTCCAAAGTTGAATGAAAAAAACTGTAAAACACTGCAAAGAAGAATAATACAGCATCAAACCACACTTTGAGTTTTGATTTGGGCTTCCATTGTTGCCGTAATTCCACAGCGGTTTACGGAGCACGGGAAGCCTCTGTCTTTTAATCCAGTTACAAATAATACCGTGGCTCACCTCCATTCTAAGCCCAGGCATTTGTTTCTATGACAACAGCTGCGCCACCGACCCCAGAGAACACTTGATCAACGTACTGCCATTTTTAGAAGATCTGAGGTCACTACTTAAAGTTGGATAACATTTTTTTTTAAAGTATCTGAATCAAAGTGATTCAGTTACAGAAGCTGCCAAATCATCCATCATATAAACAATGCAGCAATCGGGATGTTGTTCACACCAAACTTATATTATGTCATTGAGTGCGTTTACATGCACCCTCATAATGCGATTATAATGGGATTTTGGCAACACGTTATGATTAAATAATACGAAAGACTTAACCAAACTGAACCAAAAACTCTCAACCTGGCATCTCATGAAGGCCATGTTTTATTCTAGTCATACAAATGCAGGTTTGGCCTTGTGTTGGTGCTTGCATTTGTCCCTGGGACCATGTTGTAGTATTGCTTCAGCTTAGACTGACTTGTTAATTCATGGAATAAGGCTCTGACTCCCTATAGCTTACATTTGTCCTGGCTATTTCCTGCTCCATATGATGTCATTCAGACACAATGACAAAACATCTGATGTGAGGACATGCACCACTGCATTGCCCTTCTCACAAAGCTGTTAACATCTGTCTAGTTAATGGACCACTGCTTCTCTGTGGTGCTAAACTGCACTTTTATTAACTTCATTCTAATAATGAAAGCATATTCTTTATTTGCTATGCCTTGTTGTATGGTTGTCAACAGAGTAGCTTAAGCCCAATTGATTCTGTTTTTAAAATAAAGGATTGAGTACACAATTATCAGCCCGTTTTGAAAATATACAGGTACATAAAAGGTCTACAAAATGTACACACAAGTACTTGGTAACATTAGCGTTAGTGTGACAGAATCTCTTCGATAGAAGATAAGTAACCTTATCTGAGTAAAGTCCAGCAGATTCAAGCAGACTTTACTCAGACTCAAGTCAAACTATTCACACCTGGTAACTCTCCCATGATACATACAAGCATACAGAAAGGAACATGATGTACTGTAACTATCTGCAAAGTTGGCTTAACTGTTTATAGAGCAAATGCCATCCACAGGAATTATGTCAAAGCAGAGCAAGGAATTTATTCACCTACAAAATGATTAGAAAAACTATAAACTTTTGTAGAGAATAATTCAAATGGGTCTAATAAAAATACAAGATTCCCATTTCTTATTTTATAAACACACATGGAACATTAATGATTCCATACCCTGCTGAAAAATCCAGCATAAACCAGCATGAATTCCATGTTGGTCCAGGTTAGTGTATGTGTGTGAGCTGGTAAAGGGATGGTCTTGCTAGCTGATGGACCAGGAATATTATACCTTTCTCAAACAAATTTAAGCTGGTGTGGTTGATCGACCAAATCCTGCTTCCCATGCAATTTATGCTGTTGACCAGCAATTTATAGTAATTTTTTTGTACAAAAATATGAACCTAATTATTTCCTGAGGTAACAAAGAACAACAGTTGGATCAAAAAGGAACTTGCATCACCTTCCCAATTAGGAAAAATGATTGCTGTGTGTGAATCCCAAGTTCTCATTTGAAAGAAAGAAAAGTCTCTCATTCGCTAAATGTATCAAGGGATTTAATCTCTCTCTCTCTCTCTCTCTCTCTCTCTCTCTCTCTCTCTAAAATAAACCAATAAACTAATCAACCAATCACATGGCAGTTGCTTCAATGCATTTAGGGGTGTGGTCCTGGTCAAGAAAATCTCCTGAACTTTCTCCTGATTTTCACGCACAACCATTTCTAGGGTTTACAAAGAATGGTGTGAAAAGGGAAAAACATCCAGTATGCGGCAGTCCTGTAGGCGAAAATGCCTTGTTGATGCTAGAGGTCAGATGAGAACCACTTGTTACAACCGAGGTATGCAGCAAAGCATTTAAGCCACAACACGCACAACCTTGAGGTGGATGGGCTACAACAGCAGAAGACCCCAACGGGTACCACTCATCTCCACTACAAATAGGAAAAAGAGGTTACAATTTGCACAAGCTCACCAAAATTGGACAGTTGAAGAATGGAAAACTGTTGCCTGGTCTGATGAGTCTCGATTTCTGTTGAGACATTCAGATGGTAGAGTAAGAATTTGGTGTAAACAGAATGAGAACATGGATCCATCATGCCTTGTTACCACTGTGCAGGCTGGTGGTGGTGGTGTAATGGTGTGGGGGATGTTTTCCTGGCACACTTTGGGCCCCTTAGTGCCAATTGGGCATTGTTTAAATGCCACGGCCTACCTGAGCATTGTTTCTGACCATGTCCATCCCTTTATGACCACCATGTACCCATCCCTCTGAGGGCTACTTCCAGCAGGATAATGCACCATGTCACAAAGCTCGAATCATTTCAAATTGGTTTCTTGAACATGACAATGAGTTCACTGTACTAAAATGGCCCCCACCAGATCTCAACCCAATAGAGCATCTTTGGGATGAGGTGGAACGGGAGCTTCGTGCCCTGGATGTGCATCACACAAATCTCCATCAATTGTAAGATGCTATCCTATCAATATGGGCCAACATTTCTAAAGAATGCTTTCAGCACCTTGTTGAATCAATGCCACGTAGAATTAAGGAAGTTCTGAAGGCGAAAGGGGGTCAAACACAGTATTAGTATGGTGTTCCTAATAATCCTTTAGGTGAGTGTACAATGTTATATTAACCAAGTTTCATTGGTGCTTTTATATAATTGGTTCATTTTGAATGATTTTGGAATTAGTAACAGCAGACTCGAGAATTAACGAATTTAACAGAGCCAGCCAATCTAAAAAGTAAAAAATGAAAATGATAATATTGCCAGTTAACTAGCAAGTTTTGCATACATCTGACACACTAAATTAAATTCATAAAGCTCTCTTCTAACAAGCTGACGATCTGAATGAGGTGTGTTAAATAGGGGAGACATACAAAATAAGGGGGCACCAGGACCAGGATTAAGAACCACTGCATTAGAGTAAATGCTTTATGCTGTTTGCACATTTGATCAGCTAATATCTGATGATATCTATATATATTTGATATCGCTAATTCTGTCTTTTCGTTCTTTACTCTTAAGGTATGAAGCTGAGGAGTCTGTACAGGCCCAGGAATAAAAGCTTTTTCATTCTGATGCATTCAAGGTTTTATCTTGACGATCAATAAAAAAACATGATTTACACATTCCGAGTTGAAGTAATTTTTCTACAGTAGAAATATTTTATCATGTAATTTAAAATATATATAGGACATAAAATCAGCTGATTTGAGGAATTCTTTGTTTCGACGTGAATTTTGCATATTATCATATTAAATAGGGCCATTTGTAGGTCCCATGCAGGGCCCAAGTGATAGCCCATCAAAAACCCACATGGAAATGTTGGCTGGGTCTTTTCACGCTCAGACTGAAACACTCTGTTTTAGTTCCTGTCACTTAAAAACCCTCTGATTTGTCACCTGGCCCCTGCTGTGGGGACCATTTTTAAAGCTTTTACTTGTCTTGAAAAAGTGGCTAAATAGGACTACAGAAGTTATCGGGAACATTAAACGTCATCACACCAAACAGAAAAACCAGGGTGATGCTATAACTTCAGGGTTGGCCTACAAAAATATGTTATCACTGCAGCACTAGCAGAACTGCTAATGAGGCGTTTTTCAGACAAGTGTTTTCTGCAGAAGAGATTAATTCGCTTTGTTGTGGACTTTGTAACTTTGTGGTGTGCTTTGTAACAAAACTCCTGGAATGCTTGCGTGGTTTTTACATTCAAAAACATCATAATGAATAAGTAATAGGCTATTTTCTGCCTTGGTTTTGAGGCTCTCTGAAAAACGCTCGGTTTTGATGGGCGTGCCGCACTGAAGACTTGAAAATAAACGCCCACAGCTAGGATTGGATAAGATTTGCATATTTAATGGACTTCAGCTCCCCTGTCAGTACACGTGAGGAATTGTTTTGAAAGCGTGTGGGAAAACGCTCACAGGGCTCGAAAAATATCTTTATCAAACAAACACAATTATTTATCTCTCATTCACCTGCGATTGATTGGAATGTTATTTCTGTATTACTTGGCTCGCCCGATCATCAGTGAATATAACACACACACACACACACACACACACACACACACACATACACGCGCACACAAAAAAGGAATGTTATTTCAGCTTTGCGAGCTGGCGTTACAAGTCCGTGTCTGATCAAGAATGAACTAATAACACCTTCTCCAGCCTGTGACTGCGTGCTAAGGTATGTTATCAATAGATATCAAACGATCTGTAACAATGCATTACTAACACATATAAAAAAACATGTTTTACTCTCATAAGGGTGTTGCACCATTCCTGTCGGATCCAATATATGAGGGCACAGCATTGTGTTTTAATCTCAATATGTCTGCAAATCCAGGCTCGACCTCTATCTTGTTTACAATCGATTCTGCAGTGAAATGAAGCGAACAAACGCGCAATGTCTTACGCACGTGAGCTGGAACCGGCATGGTTTAGCTCCACAAGGCGGTGTGCGGGCTTGAGGCGGCGCTTCTGCATCCTATTACGTCAGTGGTCGACATATTGTGAGATCTCTCATTTTCTGGGCCTGGTGTCTATAAAAGCTTTTCTTGACTAACAAGGACGCTTTCAGCTCTGAAACTTACAGGATATTCTTATATCACGATGAACTTTTATATATCAAAGGCTCAAAGGAAAGTTGATTTCTCAATTCATCACCCCTTTAAAAGAGGGACATTCCGTCCTTTCAGTGTTTATTATAATACTAAAATAAAGTTACTATATTGTATGCATCTCGAACGACAATCTGGTAAGCCCAATGCATGTAGAAGAACAATTTAAAATGAGTTCACGTCATTAATTAAAAAAAATAGTGGATGGAAATAGCATGACTGGAATATGTGAACAAGCTTTTTCATAAGCCCAGCTGTGACATGAGTCCAGAAATGACAGGTATCACAATCACAGGTATATGGGTGATACAATAAAATAAGTGTAACAATAAGTGTTTTAAAGTATGAATCTTAAAGTATGAATCTATTAGACTAAATACATAATTGGATTAATCAAGGGTATGTGCCCTTTTAGGATTTTAAAAGTGTGATTATGTCTGTATTAAAATCTGCCTGCAGCTATAATTTGCCAATATGGTCTAAACTTCACATCAGACTTGATCTCCTGAGATCATCAAATTAATTTAGCATGAAAACAGAAGAATAACTTGTGACTTAATATTCACCCCCATGCCCAACTCAGCACAATGGCGGCTGAAATCACAGGGGGCTAAAAAAAAAAAAACATGCCTCTTGCCATAATAACTTCAAGCCTATCTGCTTCCTCCAGCTGTGGCTGCCTTAGCATTCATGAGCAGTGAAACATTTTCCATGTCACTGAAAATGAAGGGCCAGCACATTTCATTGGAGGCCAAGCATTAGACAGAGCAGTACAGTAAGATAGAAGACAAGTATGGATTGGATCTTTGAAGTATGCCATCAAGGGAAATTAGAAATCAGTGCCTGCAGTGATAGGACTCGGCTTAGGTCCTGACATAAAAAATGAATCACTTTCTACCCCCACATCAAATCTCCATTTTACTGAAGACTGGAGAGTGGGTGCTCTGCCCCTCTTTAAAAAATCCCTTTGATTCTCACACCTGCAAGAATCCTTTCCTGGTGCACTTCAGTTAGGTAGCCACTCACTTCTCATGTGTGAGTTTGGCTCTATAGAGTGCGGAGGAGAAACAATGTGGCATCTGAAAACTATGATTGAGGGTTGCGCTGCATGTCACTGCCAGGTTACTAAGTGCTTGTTTAATGGCCACTTTAGTCAATAAGCATATTACCCACCTCCACAAAACAACAGAAACCTCCTGCACAGATAGGCTGATAATAACAAGCCATGACAAAACACTAGAAAATGGGGATAAAACTCAACCACCTGAATGTGAGCTGCTTAAAAAAAGCAAGTGCACAATTTGCCTCCACAGCGCTAGCCTTGAACAAAACGAGAACATTAATCTTAATCTATCCAAAGTATTGCCTAGAGCTACAGTCCGGGACACATCAGGATCAAACTTGATTTCCTTTCACTTCATCAAAAGGCCCTAGAACAATCCTTTTCAAAGCGCCGGAAGAAGCTTCTGCTTATCATGAGGGGGTGGGGGAATCACTGACAAGTAGTAAAAGTTGAAAGAAAGAAAAAAGCAGTGATGAGATACCATACAAGTTTGACATCATGTGCAAAAATATATATATGTGCATCATTTTTTTAACATTTTATTTAATCTTTAATCAAAATAACTTCCCCTCCCTCTTGCAGTGACATCTCTTCTCTTCTTTGATGTGTTTACTGGCACGAGGGCGGGACAACCTATCACTCACATGACATCACAGCAATAGCAAACCACAACCATCCAATCAGTTCCCCGATGGACAAAATCAAAATCTATTTTTTTCTTGTTCAAGAAGCCGTTTCACTCAGATATGCATCACAATTGTGACTTTAAACCCTCTTAATTACTACATGTATAGGCTACTAATTTGCAGGACTATTTAGTTCTAGGTAATATGATTCTCGAAGAATACAGACTAGAATAATGCACAGGTCAACTTAAATGCTACTACCAGACAAATGGTGCCTTGGAAACAAACTAGAAAGTAAAAGGTTACTAAAAATTTACTAAAATACTACAATGAATAAAACTAGAACCGAAAAAAGTAAGCTAGATTGAAATATGAAACAAGATTAAAAAGCAATTATTATAACAAGAACTAATAAGAAAGCATAGGCCTATAAATGTTTTTTTTTTCTTTCAATTGTTGTATTAATAAATTCTATAATAGTATATAAATAACACTACATCAAACTATAGTCTTTCATCAAACACAGCAGACAATTAAAACTAAATAAAGAATAAAAAAAAGAATAAAAACATGCGGGAAAAGTACATTGCTTACATTAATTAGCATTTTTAATGGTACAGGTATAAATAATTTGTCCTTTATTTTGTCAATGTTACCTAGCAAATGTAAGATTAGAGGAGAGTAGTACCTTGCAGGTGATGTTCAGTGAGAAACTAAAACCATGGCAACTATGGCTGACATCAATAACGCGGACTAAAATTAGCATCAGTCCAGATAGCAGGTGGGAGAGCTTGGAGGTGGAGGAAACCCTCTATCTTCCACCCAGCAAACTAAGGACACGCAGACAATGAGATCGGACATCTGTAGCACCTCTTTAACTGAATTTCAAAGATCTCTTTATGCATGGTCCACAGGTCAGTTAACTGTTAATCTAGGCTAACAGCGCCTCCTGGAGCTGACTACGCTACGATACTGGAGGGAAAACAGAAACAGCTTTCTTTGGGGGATAGTTTTGGTGAGAGGATGTGTAGGCAATGATTTAATTCAATTATATTAAAGCCAATGAAGCAGGGGCGTAGCCAGCGGGCGGGCCTGACGGGCACAGACCCGCCCACTATGATATTATACAAACGTAATAATATTTGTTAAATAACAGTTGTTTAAATTATTTTCACGTAATTACAAAATTATTATAACATATCAAATACTGAAATAAATAAAATGTGTTTTTTTACAGTCTATGGTTTTTGCATAATGCTTGATGAGTTTGATTGACAGCTGTGTTAGGCAATTAGGTGTCAGGCTGTCTCATGAATGTCGCGCGGCTCGACAAAATACGAGTTCATGAAGTGTGTTTACCTATTCTCTTAGCCTATAATTTGCAGTTGTGTGATAGATAAACAGCAGTGATGCAAAATTCTATAAAAAAGACTTTTAAAAACTTGCATTAACGCGGGACCCATCCATCAGGCCACAATACTAACGGTAAGACTTTACATTAATTCTGTACAGCCGGGAACACACCATAGGTATCTGTCAGTCGTGATAGTGTAGGGGTAAGACGCAAAACACTGAGTTTTGACGCAATTCGAACTGAGGTTCGAATGCGAACTCGCCCTATTTCCTTTCTTCATCACATATCAAATCGGAAAGGTGTTTATTATCAATTAAAAATGAAGAAGTGGAAAGTAAGTGTCTAACGTTTGTTGTAACCGCTGCCCATGTTTTGTATGTGGACAGGTTGTAGCTGCATTTTTGGTTTATGTTGACAGTGATAGTGACACCTGTGCGTGTGAAAGTGCCCGCTCACTTTTGCCCAGGCCCGACCAAAAATAAAATTCTGCCTACGCCACTGCAATGAAGCGCATAATACCTGGAGAAAGCTAAACGTTGGCGTTCCTGCGGCGCAGAACTCCCATTCAGTGTGCAATATAAAATCTCCCCCTTTTTTTTGTTGTTGCTTAGGCTTTTTTGAGCCAATCACCTGCGCCGTTAAAACCATGTGACTAAGGATCACCGTAGAGCTGCAGGCAAGATCAGATACAATAAAATAAAACAAAATGTTTTGCTTCCCCGTGGTTAACCATCATTTATAAAGGAAAGAAAATTGCATTTAAAATACAATAATAATGTTCAACCAGCCAAATGTGTGTGCCATGCGCTTGACTTGTGTGTGTGTGTGTTTACAGTCTATGGCAGGGGTTTTCAAACGTCCTCCAAGGTTCTAAGGGGTCCCCAGAAAATTTCAGAGAATAAAAAGACAAAGCAAAAATGGATAAAGTCTACCGAACATCCCTAGTGAAAAAAAGTATGCTAAGTATACTTGCAGCCAGACTAATTATCAGTATACTTGAAGTGTGTTAATGATTAGTTAACTTGAAATGTGCTATTTTGAAACAACTAATTTTGTACTAAGTATATTTTAGTTGTAAATAAGTTGTATTAAAGCATAATTTGGTGTACTTTTATGTGCTAAATTGGAACAACTTTAAGTATACTTAGTATGCTTTAAGTATAGAGACTAACAACATGCTTGATTAGTGATATTAAATGTGCTTTATTTGCATATAAGTATACTTTATTTGTGTTATAAGTATACTTTGTGTTATAAGTATACTTTATTTGTGTTATAAGTATACTTTGATTGTATTATAAGTATATTTATTCAAATCAATCAAATCAAATCACTTTATTGTCACTCTACCATATGCACAAGTGCAACAGCAGGTGAAATTCTTGGTGCAGTTCTGAGCAACATAGCAGTCACGACATGACATGTACAACATTTAAAGCAACAACAGATTACACATCTGATGCGCCCACAATTACTCACAGCACAGTATACACTACAATAAACAATAAATAATTTACACAATGTGAGTGTAGTTCTCACAGCTTTAACCAATATACACATACTTACAATATACATATACTTTAAACAATATACACTAAACATACATTAAACAGTATACATTAAGCTATAATAATAATAATATACAATGTACAGTATACATTATTATTCACAGTAGAGATCCAATTATGTACAGTAGGTGCTATATGATAAATAATAAATGATACATAAATGTGTATATAATGTGTGTGTATCTACAGTGGGCTGTGCGGAGTGATATTCTGTCCAGTGTGTGTTATGATTCTGATGGATCAGGAGTTAAGTAGTCTGATTGCTTGTGGGAAGAAGCTGTTCTGGAGTCGGCTGGTGCGTGTTCTGATGCTGCGGTACCGTCTGCCTGATGGCAGCAGTGAGAGCAGCCCATGGTTCGGGTGGCTAGAGTCTCTGATGATCCTCTGAGCTCTCTTCACACACTGCCTGGCGTAAATGTCCTGGAGGGAGGGAAGCTCACCTCCGATGATGCAGCTGGCCGTGCGCACTACCCTTTGCAGGGCCTTGCGGCTGCGGGCGGTACTGTTGCCGTACCAGGTGGTGATGCAGCCAGTCAGCAGGCTCTCTATGGTGCTGGTGTAGAAGCGTGTGAGGATGTGGCGGTTCATTCCAAACCTCCTCAGCCGTCGCAGGAAGAAAAGGCGCTGATGAGCCTTCTTCACAACGGCCTCGGAGTGGACGGACCATGAGAGTTCCTCTGTGATGTGGACACCGAGGAACTTGAAGCTGCTGACTCTCTCCACCGGTGCTCCATCGATGGTGATGGGGCGGTGTTCTCTCTCATTCCTCCTGAAGTCGACCACCAGCTCCTTGGTCTTGCTGATGTTGAGGGAGAGGTTGTGCTCCTGACACCACCGTGTCAGAGTGTGCACCTCCTCTCTGTAGGCTGTTTCATCATTGTCAGTGATGAGACCTACCACCGTCGTATCGTCAGCAAACTTGATGATGGTGTTGGAGCTGTGGGTTGCCACACAGTCTTGTGTGTACAGGGAGTACAGGAGTGGGCTGAGAACACAACCCTGGGGGGCTCCAGTGTTGAGAGTCAGTGATGAGGAGATGTTACTGCCCATTCTGACCACCTGGCGTCTGTTTGACAGGAAGTCCAGGATCCAGCTGCATAACAGGCTGTTTAAGCCTAGAGCCCGGAGTTTCATGTCAAGTATGGAGGGCACAATGGTGTTGAATGCTGAGCTGTAGTCCACAAACAGCATTGTGTTCCTCTTTTCCAGGTGGGAGAGAGCAGTGTGTATTGTAGATGAAATGGCATCATCAGTGGAGCGGTTTGTGCGGTATGCAAACTGTAGTGGGTCCAGTGAGGGGGGGAGAACAGAGCAGATGTGGTTTCTGACTAGTCTCTCAAAGCATTTGCTGATGATGGGGGTCAGAGCAACAGGACGCCAGTCGTTTAAGCAGGTGGTTTTTGACTGCTTAGGTACAGGCACAATGGTGGACGTTTTGAAGCATGTGGGGACCACAGACAGGGAGAGGGACAGGTTAAAGATGTCCGTGAAAACTCCAGCCAGTTGGTGCGCGCACGCTCTGATCACACGGCCGGGAATGCCGTCTGGACCCGCGGCTTTACGGACGTTCACCCGCCGGAAGGATCGGGTTACATCCGCGACAGATACGGAGAGTGCACTAACCTCTGTATCTTCAGCCGCGAGCTCTCTCTAAGTATTTGTGCTATAAGTATATTTTATTTGTGTTAAGTGTACTTTATTTTATTATAAGTATATTTTTTTGTGTTTTAAGTACATTACAAATTAATTACCAGTGTCTTCAAAACACACAAGCAATATACTATGAATATATATTTTTTTCAGGTTTATTTATTTACTTTACCTTTCCTAAATACAAAAAATATACACTTTGTAGTCAATAACAATATAATGTATTATTACTTAGCTATACATTGTACAATATACTTTGAATGACATAATGTCACACAGTACAGTAGTTTAAATGAGCTACCAAAGCTGTGAAGAGACATTCCATTAACAAGCCCAAAAACTTCACATGGTTTCAGCAAAACTAAACAAAATCATCTTACTACGTTTTTCATTAAAACAGCACTGGAAGATTAAAAAAAACATATTATTGGACCAATTCCACCGACCCTCAATACACAAATATAAATTGCACATTATATTCACTTTTCTGATGAGCTGCTCAATTTTGCACTTGTGTCTGATGGCCGCTTGCACATCAGAGGCAGTTGACAGCAAAAACTCGAGAAGAAACAGCATCTGTACACAGAATATATAAGATATAAAGTCAAACAGCGTTCATACAACTTTTATTCACGTTTACATTAGTCTTACTTATTACTTATCTACAAACAGCATTTTTATTCAGTTCTTTTCGGCATCGCGTAACGTTATTCCGAACCAGTTTGTCGTCGCCATCAAGGTCAGGCTGCAACCTCCTGTGAGCGAGAGACGAGGGAGGAGCGTCAGACAGACAAACAGCAGCTCAGCCTCTGATTGGCTGCAGGCGGTGAACAACACAATCTGATTGGTCACAGACCAAGTTGAAGAGACATTTGAATTCCGATAATACTCAACTCATATTTTCTTGCGTTGTATTTTAGTGTGCTGTTGGTTTAATATAGATCTGTGTGTTCGATTGTAACACGATTCTTCTCTGCCAGTGTAAACTCATTAAACATATTTACACTTAAATCACAACTACAGTAGGGCTTGTACACTGCATATATTTAAAAATGGGCTTTTAATGCATTAGTCATATTTGAACACTTATTTATTCATGCTTAATTATAAAACTTAAGCATGAATAAATAACCTTAAACATCAAATTTAACTTTAAATATACGTACTATAAATTTAAATATAATATACTTTTTAATATACAAATTAAGGATATTTAATATGTATTTTTAAAATGTGCTTTCAGTGCATAGAATGACAAATTTGAGCAGTTTAAAATATACTAAAAATATATTTAAAGTAATGTTCAAATAAGTACACTTTTAAAAAGTACACAGAACTTTCATTTTAAGTATATTTTTTCCTAAATATATTACCCTAAAATATACTAAAATACAATTATTTAAAAGTGCATTAAAAGTTACATTGTGAAAATATGATGCTAATATACTTTTTACGTTTAAATATGGTACAATTTTTGTTAGTATATTTACAATATAGGCCTATTATTGATCAAGATAATATATTTGAAATACAATAAAGTACTTAATATAAATACTTTTTTTCACCAGGGATTCTACCTGTTTCATGTTAAATCTAGACGTTTCTCTCCTTTCTTGCCGTAAACCTACTTTCCAGGATTGTATATGTTTGATTTGTGTCTTTCTAGTAAGTTTTTCTCACTATAGTCCTTTATCTCGCTCACTGGGGTTGTAAGGCAGTAAAGCCGAGTTCACACTGCACGATTTTCAAACTCGTCGGATCACAGTTCTTTTCACACTGCATGACTATCTTGGATAGCATTCAGTCACTTCTGTGTTCACACTGCACGATGGATCGGCGACAGGAGGTTTCACACTGCATGACTGTACAGGAAAAATCGCTGACAGCTCTGTCCCATAGGCTCTGTCCTGTCCGCGAACTACTGCTGCGTTCCAAGCAGGTTTTTGAGCCTGTAAGTAACGACTTCAAACCACGACTCACGACTTTGTAGCATTCCAGGCAAAGTCACACCAAACTGCCTGAACGGTAGCTAGATGTAAACAAAGAATGCGAACCTTACGGGGATTATGCTCATTTACAATAATTTCTATCGCCAAAGGTGCTTACACCATGCTTATTTGAGGGAAACAGAGGAGAAAAAACTGTGCATAAGGCAAGAGAAGCTGTTATACCTTTTATTTTACGTTATTTGCATATTTGGAAATGTATTTGGTATTCATTTATTCTTGCACTCCATGGCCTGAAAACTAGCTAACACTAGAAGAGCTGCTGATAATGCATAACATTTGCGGATAACATTAGAGCAATACCTTATATTTGTTTTTTAATGTACGACTTTCATAAACACCGCGTCCATAGGGGCTGCCATTGTTGCTTCGCGGGCTATGTGACATCAGATCTCGTAACTGGGAGTACATCGATCTAGTACGAGTTCACGGGTGGGAAGTCACGGGTTTGACTGCTGTTCCAGTGCACTTTCACGGGTAGAAGGTTGAAAAAACACGGGTTACGGGTTGCCTGGAACGCGGCATAAGTTACACAAGCAAACACACGCAAGAAGTGAGAAGGAAACAACGAGATCACACGTGCGTCAGACCGGAGTTCTCGCGCGAGACTGGAATTGTTATTAAAAATATAAACTGCAGTTCAGAAACTTGCTATCCAAATGGTCTGTGCGCTGATTTGCAGCAAAAAGGAGAAAAAGAAAAAAAGATTATGGTGGAGGAAATTGTTGGGGAGACAGGGAGCAAGGATTGTGTTCTGCAAAGATTGTTTGAGGTAAATAAATAATTTTGCAGTGTGCTGCTGTTAGGGCTGGTCAAGCAAATGTTTGTGCTTGGTTTCTGCTTGATATAACTGTAAATATATAAAAATACGGATATTCTGGACCTTTCTCACAAAAAACGGAAATATGTCATCGTTGCGATGTTTGTATCCTGTCAAGCGGCAACACATCAGAAAAGCATACCCGGCCAAGAGAAAATGGATCAGCGAGTCTTCACAACTTCGCTAATGGATTTGCCAAATAATTACATTTGATGGAAATGAACAATTAGTCCTATTTACATAAGTCTCATATTATGTCGCTATAAAGAACCAGCGCTACATGACGTCTTCCTTGACCAAGATGATATCTTGTTTGTGCGGACATTGGCTACAGTTCAAAATAGTTTAAACATCACGCAGTGTGCACAATTCTATTTTTTAACATACAACATAATACTTTTAATAAAATTATATATGTTTTTATTTTAAAAGACTATTATACTATATGTTTAGAATATAATACAAAATGTTGATTAACATCACGTTATGTTTTAAAACAAAATAAATTCACAATATGTATGGACCCAGATAGCAAACAGACGTCGTTTCAACGTTGATTTTTGGTTGTAAAGGTCAGTATCAGTCGTCGATCAAATTTCAATGTTGAATCAACGTTCACTATTTGGTCGGTACATCAGAACGTTATTATGTTGAAAATATAACGTCGATTCCACGTTGAAATGAGGTTGACTCCTCAACGATATGGCCGACGCATATGGTCAAAATCACAACGTCTAATATATGTTGAAACTTGGTTAGAGGAATGACATGGCCTGAACTAAATTCGACGGAAATGGGATGTACATGTATTTTAATTCATTATGGGAAAAAAAAAGTAAGTACCTTCACAAATGTATAGAAGTCGCTGATATTAAAAGGGTCAGTCTTTGAAGTTTCCGGGTTTTTTTTTTTTCGGATGCTAGTATTACAATTACTAAATGAAAACATGGAAAGCGAAAGATCGGTGCGTAAATGCCCAGCTAACAATGACCTGGCGGTCCACCAGCGTTTTTTGGGCGGCACAAAGTCAGCTGTAAAAATTACAACTGCATTAAACAATGTTATGAGATTGTTTTAAATATTTTTTATGGTGGCAAGCCGATTGTCGGTCACTGTCTGTTGTGACACCTTTATTTTATAAAAGTACATTTATTTTATATGTATATTTATTTATTTTATTTATTTTTTACAGTTAAAAAGAATCTGAAAGCACTTAATAAAAAATAGTGAGACTGTCTTAATATTGCTAGTCATATAACCAAGCAAAGCATTTGTATAGAAAAATACTGTCTGCATGCAATCACACTTTAAAATGAAATAATTAGGTTGAGTGTTCCTAAACAAAATAATACAAAATATTAAACTAATATATTATAAAACTAATATAAAAGTGCCACTTTTTCTCACTATCAAGTGCAGTGGTGGCTTTTGCACCTATGAATTACATATAAATTAATTTTAAATTCATGATTTAATATTAATTAGGTTTGTATGTATGTAATGTTTTAATACTAATGTATTTTATGTAAATGATGCGTGACTGTGACTTTATTGCGCGTGCGCGTTGAACATTCGAATCACTGGAGCGGGAGAGTTGCCGTGGAAACGGGGATACGACTCAACTGACAAGCAGCACAACTCCTTCTGTCGCTGTTGTTTTCACTACTTTCAGGTGAGTTTAGTCTCTAAAATCACACAAATAATACACACAACTGTTCCTGACACCTTCTTACGTGTAATTGACACACTTCTGTTGAATATTTACTTTAAATGGTTTAGTGTCTTCGGGAAAAGACCGTTAGCATCTCGGCTAACTATCGATTGAGCTCTTGTTTATTAAAGTTTGAGCTTTTAATCAAATCTTTATGTGAAAATGAGAGGGTTTGATCGTTTTGTAAAGGTTTTGCTGGCAATTTGTCAACGGTATGTGTCAAAAACCTAAAAGTATAAACTGTAATGTTACTGTTAATCAGTGACGTCAATTACATGGAGCGCGAAAATTTGCTGCAAATTGGTAAACAAAAATTGTAAAAAAAAATGTTCTGTGATTTTAGGAGGGACAAAATAACCCCTCTACAACAGAGTTGAAGCTCCCAAGATCCCCACATTCCTGAAGGAAGCTCCTGACAGAGAAGTAGGAAACAGGTGAACTGAGGAAGTTCATTAAATAACTTAATATGCATTTATTTTACAGTATATTTCCAGAGGTGGACAAAGTACACAACTCTATTACTTGAGTAAAAGTAAAAGTACTACTGGTCAAATATTACTCCGTTACAAGTGAAAGTTCTAAAAACAGATTTTTACTTAAGTAAAAGTACAGAAGTACTTGTTTTTAAAAGTACTTAAGTATCAAAAGTAAATTTCCTTTTTTATGTCAATGCATTATTTTATTATTGTTGCTTTGTTGTATAAATGCACTCTATGCCATCATGGTGGGTTAAGCCAGTCAGTGGTGCTCCATCCGACATGCTAGCATACGACTACCTTAAACTAATTGCTTTACATTTGTATAGAGTGTTGTAACTTTTTTTACTTCACGTATTGAAATTTTCAATTTCTTGTATAAAAGTTACAAAGCTCTTTACAAAGCTGCTGTCACTTTAAGGCTGAATGCATGGACCCTATACTCTGATACGCATCCGATATTCTTCCAACTGTTTACTCTTCTCTTTCTCCCAGACATTTACATTTTTGAACATTTTATGAGACATGCATCAAAGTGTATGCCAACTAAACTAATCTTTAATCTTTTGAGAAAACTGAAACATACTTTTTAAGTATAGCCATGGGTGCACACACTGTGCCAAGGAACCGTCTTCTTCCATTTTGCTATAAACTGATCAGTGTTCAAAAAATGTTGGGAAACTTCACATGACCCTAAACAAGAGTGATTACTTACAGGCTGTCTGCAAAAAATCATCCACTGACTTTTAAAGCTGCTACAGAAACGACTTTCGACTTTGAGGACCTTGATAGAAATGTAGTGGAGTAAAAAGTACGATATTTGTCTTTCAAATGTAGTGAAGTTAAAGTAAAAGTATCCCTAAAAAATAATACTCCAGTAAAGTACAGATACTCAAAAAGTGTACTTAAGTACAGTACTCAAGTAAATGTACTTAGTTACTGTCCACCTCTGTATATTTCAAGTAATATCACCATGATTTTACATTATTTTCTTTTCCAAATTTATAAATCTAAAGAAGGCTTTGGCATCCAAATGTAAGTGACACTGTATGTGTAATAATTAACAAGTAAACCTAAAACATAAACTCTTAATAAATTATTTTCTGTATATTCTTCTTTCCCTTTTTTTTGCTTTCTTTAGCTTCTTTCCTTCTAATAAACTGCCATTATATACTAAATATTGTTGGCTTGGTGCTTATGTTCCTAGATTCTTCCATCCTGATGTTCTGCACCACAGCAGAGTTGGAGCGGATCTCCTGTCAAAGAAAATCTCCAATACTCATACGACTAGTAAGTACAATCTCTAACATACACTAAAGTTCAAAAGTGTGGGGGATGTCTCTTTTGTGCTTACCAATGCTGCATTTATTTGATTAAAAATACATTAAAAACAGTAATATTGTTACAATGTAGGTCAGCTGTTCTCTATGTGAATATATAGTAAAGTGTAATTTATTCCTGTGATCAAAGCTGAATTTATCATCATTCCTCCAGTCGTCAGTGTCACATGACCCTTCACTAATCATTCTCATATGAGGATCTGATGATCAACACACATTATTATGAGTATTATCAGTGTTGAAAACAGCTTCATATTTTGTAGAAGCCGTGATACATTTTATTTTTCAGGATTCTTTGATGAATAGAAAGTTCAAAAGAACAGCATTTATTTGAGATATAAACTTTTGTAAAGATAATAAATGTCTATATGTCTTTTACAAACGTCTTTACTGTCACTTTGTTTTGATCATTTAATGCGTCCTTGCTAAATAAAAATATGAATTTCTTTAAAAAGAAAATCTTATTGAACCCAAACTTTTGAACAGTAGTGTACACTACCATTTATAGGTTTGGGATCTGTTTGACGACAACAACTCAAAAAAAAAACTGTGCTACAGTTATATGAGATTAAATAGTAAAAAGTGCACATTATCATCTTTTGCCTGAAATATTAACTAATGCTAATCTTTCTCCTGTTACTTCCCTGTTTCTATCTCAGGATGCACAGCAAGGTTACTAGAGATTACGCCAGCTCCAGTTTGGATCCAGCCTCACTCACGAAGACTTCAGATGATTGCAACTATAGATGGAAATGCAAAACTGCCAGATATTGTCCTTATATTGTATTCGTTGGCCCGGTTATACAGACAGGTCTTAGATTAAGCCAAGGTTAGGGCTTAGTTCAAATAGGACAATGTAAGTAGCTTTTTTTAAATGTGCCTTAGAAAAAAAAAAAACATTACTGGTGTGAATCTTGAGACAAAACAATGACACTGGCATATTTTAAGATATATCAGGTCAAGTTGCTTTCAGTTAAAGGGTTAGTTCACCCAAAAATGAAATTTCTTCCATTAATGACTCACCCCAATGTTGTTCCACACCCGTAAGACCTCCGTTCATCCTCGGAACTCAGTTTAAGATATTTTAGATTTAGTCCGAGGGCTTTCAGTCCTTTGAATGTAAGTGTATGCACACTTTGCTGTCCACGTCCAGAAAGGTAATGAAAACATCATCAAAGTAGTCCATATGTGACATCATTTGGTTAGTTAGACTCTTTTGAAGCGTCGACAATACATTTTGGTCCAAAAATAACAAAAGACTTTATTAAGCATTGTCTTCTCTTCCGGTTTTGTTTGAATCCGCGTTCACGACGCCACAGTGACGTCAGTCACAGTCTTACGTCGTCGTGTTCTTTTTTGGCGATTAGGGCATCCGGGACATGCACACTTACACATCATTTTAAAAAAAATATAGCAGTACAAACAATGTAGAACAGCTTGTTTACAGCGTGCGTCTCCCTCAGACTACAAACGAAGCTCTGTCGCACCAGATAACACGTCACAGCGTCTTACGTCAGCAGCGTCACTGTGGCGTCGTAACGCGGATTCAAACAAAACCGGAAGAGAAGACAATGCTTAATAAAGTCTTAGTTTTTGTTATTTTTGGACCAAAATGTATTGTCGACGCTTCAAAAGAGTCTAACTAACCAAATGATGTCACATATGGACTACTTTGATGTTTTCATTACCTTTCTGGACGTGGACAGCAAAGTGTGCATACACTTACATTCAAAGGACTGAAAGCCCTCGGACTAAATCTAAAATATCTTCAACTGAGTTCCGAGGATGAACGGAGGTCTTACGGGTGTGGAACAACATTGGGGTGAGTCATTAATGGAAGAAATTTCATTTTTGGGTGAACTAACCCTTTAAGCCAAACACAATCAGAGTTATATTATAAATGTCCTGGCTCTTCCAAGCTTTATAATGGTAGTGAATGGCTGTTTCTGTTTTGAAGTCCATAAAAGTGCATCTATCCATCATAAAACACGGCTCTGGGCGGTCTGCCGGAAGCTAGATATTTTACTTTATAACATGTTAGATCTGGACATTTTTCTTACACAAACCCATTGATTCGCTTTAGAAGGCCTTGATTAACCCCTGGAGCCGTGTGGAGCACTTTCATAATGGATAGATGCACTTTTTTGAGCTTCAAGTTTTGGGCCATTCACTGCCATTATAAAGCTTAGAAAAACCAGGATATGTTTTATATAAGAAGAATGCCATATACACCTAGGATGACTTGGGGGGGGGGGGGGGGGGGATGTCATGGGGTAATGTTCATTTTTGGGTGAACTATCCCTTTAAGACAGCTCAAACATGCATTTTAGTCCATTTAGTTAAAGGGATAGTTCACCCAAAAATGTAAATCTTGTCATTAATGTCTCTCCCTCATGTCGTTGCAAACCCGTCAGACCTTCGTTCATCTTCAGACACAAATGAAGATATTTCTGATGAAATCCGAGAGCTCTCTGACCCCTCCATAGACAGCAATGTAATTAACACTTTCAAGGGCCAGAAAGAAGTGACTCCAGTGATTTAAATTTAATTTAATGAAGCGACGAGAATACTTTAGTGTGCATAAAAACAAACAAAAAAAATGACTTTAAAGGGATGGTTCACCCAAAAATGAAAATTAGCCCATGATTTACTCCCCCTCTAGTCACCGTAGGTGTATGACATTCTTCTTTCAGACAAATAAAATCTAAAAAGTTATATTACAAAAGTCCAGGCTAATCCAAGCATTATTATAGCAGTAATAGTTGCTCTGTTTTTGAAGTCCATAAAAAGTGCATCTGTCCATCATATAACTGCTCCATGTGGCTCTGGGGTGTTAATAAAGGCCTTCTGAAGCGAATCGATGCGTTTGTGTAAGAAAAATATCCATAGTTAAAACTTTATCAAGTAAAGTTCCAGCCAATGTAGTGCGTTTATAAACGTGACATCTATGAAATAGTGAATGGCTATACAAAGACGATCAGGGGGACAGAAATGTCAGGTGTAATACCAGTTTTTTTCTGACCTTTGTCTAATTGACAGATTTAATTGATCTCATCTCTTGCTTTTAATTCAGTAAGATATCAAATACACTGCTGAACAATAACCAATAATATCTATAATGGTTTCCCTATATGTTATGCCAATTCTATGATTGGTTTATGTACTACAAACACTTGTGCATTAAGTCCCCATGGATTTTATGCTTTGTAAAAAAAAAAAAAAAAAATCACTGAATAAGGCAGAAAATATACAGTACCTATCAAAAGTTTGGAAACAATACAATTGTTAAATGTTTTTGAAGAAGTTTTCTGCTCACCAAGGCTGCATTTATTTAATACAAAATGCAGAAAAAAAGTAATACAGTGAAATATTATCCCAATGTAAAGCAGCTGTGTGAATATATATATATATATATATATAGTAAAAAAAGAAAAAAATCTTTGTAATTTATTCCTGTGATCAAAGCTGATTTTATCATCATTACTCCAGTCTTCAGTGTCACATGATCTTTCAGAAATCATTCTAATATGTTCATTTGATGCTCAAGAAACATTTATGATTATTATCAATGTTGAAAACAGTTGTGCTGCTTCATTTTTGTGGAAATCATGAAACTATTCAAACATTTGTGGTAAGATAAAAAGAGAAATTAATACTTTTATTTATTCATTAAATTGATCAAGTGGCATTTATACTATAACACAAGATTTATACATGCTTTATTCAATGCAAATAAATGCTGTTTATTTAACTTTCTATTCATTAAAAAATCCTGAAAAATAAAATGC
Organism: Romanogobio albipinnatus; assembly: GCA_023566225.1. Classification (NCBI taxonomy): domain Eukaryota; kingdom Metazoa; phylum Chordata; class Actinopteri; order Cypriniformes; family Gobionidae; genus Romanogobio; species Romanogobio albipinnatus. The sequence continues at coordinate 30,756,987 of CM042243.1, read as the reverse complement.
ATCATGGTTTGCACAGCTGTTTTCAACAATGATTATAATCATAAATGTTTCCTTTTCATCAAATGATCATATGAGAATGATTTCAGAAGGATCATGTGATACTGGAGTAATGATGCTGAAATTCAACTTTGATCACAGGAATAAATGACACTTTACTATATCATTACAAATTAAAACATCTGTGAATATATGTATGTGAATATATTTCGCAATATTAATGTTTTAACTGTATTTTTTATTAAATAAATGCATGCAGCATTGGCAAGCAGAAGATACTAAACATTTAAAAGTCTGTCAGTTAACACTCATTCATATTCTTTATTGTCAATAAATACCTTGAAATGGCTGGAAAAACACAAACCATATAGGCTATTGTCGCAATCGTGTTTGTTGTCACGTTTCGTCAGTCATAGCGATTATTCAGCTGCTGCTACAGCGCTGAATGCCTTTGGCACGTGACATGTTTTACTTCTACGAATCAGTTTTGTTTTTTCTTTGAGAGCGCGCCCTCCGGCTTCGAGTATGATTTGGAGTGTTGCACAAGAGTGTTAGCACTCCATAGTGTTCAGATCGCCTCATTTTTGGATACGAATAGAATGACAGGTCATGTATAGATTATTTTGTGTCTTTGAATTTAAATCTAGATTTATTTACGTTGGCTTCTACGTAAACGAACTTGCTTGTGTAACAGACGTAGGCCACTAAGAGCGGTGCGACTAGACGCCGGTTCAAATCCCCCACGGAGCGGGTCGACTAGGACCGGTGCGACCCGGTAAAAGTGCGGGGGACAAATGTACGTTTTATTAAAAGTGCGGGGGACATATTCATGATGGCTTCACACACCTATTTTCAAAATAACACGAGTAAATATCGCTTTTAAATTGTAACTTGAGACATTAGATTATATATTACTATAATTTACTTTTATACTTTGTGTATTTGTATGATCTAAAATGGTATTTGTAAATGTATTTTGTATGAATAATAAAGCAATTTTTACTGAATGTGATGTGTTTAATAAATTATTACCTATACAGACTAATTTATTTATTGTAATTAAGATTTTTAAATCATGTAGTAGAAAATGTGTTTTTGTAATCTATTTATAACGTCATTTCAATGGTAGGTAGGCAAATCAATTATATAGATGTTATGTTGAATATGTGTTAATTATATTACGTCGTTTCAACTAATGGAAATCAACATCGTTTCAACGTTAGGTAAGCAAACCAGTTGCATCGATTTTACGTTAGTTTTGAATGGCGTTTCTGACGTTGGTTCAACATTACTTCGATGAGCAAAACGATGCCGGATCGACGTCGGAGATCAACGTCGTTTCGATGTCACGAGAAACGTCGATTCTATGTTGATTCAATGTCAGTTTGCTATCTGGGGAGGCATTTTGCAAAAGTGAATTTTATATATATTAAATAAAATATCATACATTTTTAAAATAAAAAATATATACACGACCATTTAAGCATGCGTGTTTATTTTAGTAGTCAGTGAACAGCCTGAGAAACATTTAAATAGATTTCAGTTAATAATGGTTATATACATATATAAATATAAATATTAGTTTTTAAAAAAATCGTTTTATATTTCCCCACAGAGGTGCGTCATATGCCGCTTTGCGCTGAAAGGCTTGTAAGTGAGGACATGAGCAGGGAAGTTTGGTCCTTCATCCCGCAGGATAGCCTGAATCCATTTCCGTTAAACTCCACCATCAACAGGGAAGGAATGAAACGACAGATATAGCTGCTTTTGGCAATAACAAGAACAGCCCGGTAAGCTACAATAACACTTGCTCGTTGCTTGCGCCATTTGTTTACCTGTATCCCTGCCCGGGGAGGAAGAAGATTACCACGACGATTGCGTATTTCCGGTCGCAAATACGGAAGTTGTGAGAAAGGTCTATAACTCCTTCCTGAACCTCCCGCTGCACTGTATCTTGCTCTCTCATTGGCTGTAGGTCATCGCAGATGTGTTTTTCAGTCAGAACACATTTCACACAGCAGGAGTTTGAATCGCCGACAGGTCCAGATATTTAGCATGCCAAATATCTCACGGGCGTCTGCGATTCTCTCTGATCGCGTCTTTGATAATTCACACTGCGTGATTGTCACTCGCGTGAACGAGCACCAATTTGCCTATGATTTCGGGCATTTGTCTGCGATTTCTCAAAACCTGTCGCCGAGCCAAAATCGGGGCTAAAATCGTGCAGTCTGAACTCGGCATAAGCTGCTTACATACATTTAATGTGAAAGTTTCTTATAAAAATACGTTTTAACTGAAAATTTCTTCTTCGAGTTTATACATCCAACATTAAGTATAGCCGATTTAAGTTTGGAAACAATATTGTATTTATAATGTCACACTTACTATTTATCTCTGTTTTTTCATACATGTATGTAGATGGATTTTAGGAAGGGGGTCCCTCATACAAGGTTCATCATATTTTGGGGTCCTTGCCTAGCCTGGCTCCGCCCTCATACGCACTTCCGCTCAATTTTCATTTTCCTTCAGTATTACGTCTGGTACTGCTGTATATGCGTAGGTTTTCTCCCGAACAATTTTTTACCGGTCCAATCAGCGAACAGAGGGAGTGGCTGAGAGCGATTGATGTTGATGTCGTGCACTAGTTTGAGTTGTAGTTCAGTAATGGCGGCGGTGAAAGATGCGAGTGTGTGGCACTGGCACCACTGACGAATGTCCAGAAGTTAAAGCCGGAGTGTGGCGAGGTGGACGAGCGAGCGAGACATGGGAGGAGTGAGCGAGATCGGTGTGCGTGATTGAGAATGAGACACACCGGTCTCGAGTCCTCTCATGAGGGAGCACGGAGGCATATAAGGACGAGCCACACCGGTGAAGGACGAGAGAGGACCAGGCCTGGATTTTAGGTTTTTGTTTTGTTTACATTTTGTTATGTATGTGTGCGGCAGTCGTCCGTGAGGGGCTGCCGCTTTTACTTTCATTTCGTGTTTAATATTTGATTAAAGGGGTGGTAAAGCACACTCTTTCGAAGGCTTGATTGTGTTTGTGGGGTGCACTGTAACGTGTTCATGCTTCGTTTTTAAAAAAATGCAGTATTTTTCATATATTTGACCTTTATTCTACACTGCTCTGTCCCTCCTTGTAAAAACGGTCTGATGGTTTCCGGATTCTGTGAAGCCAGTCCCTCAAAAATACGCAATGGGCTCTGATTGGTTAGCTGGCCCAGTGTGTTGTGATTCGCTAACCGCCTAGTGAACATTTCTCGAAAGCGTCACGCCCCTTACCTCTACAGGTAGCCTCAGGCTACTAGCCTGAGCTTTGTGTACAATAGCGTCAATGAAACCATACCAAGAGCCCGAATCAGACCCAGACAATTTTAGTGAAGATGATCGAGCAGAACCTGTTCAGTCCTCAAGAGTAAAGACTGCGGATCTATAGTGATCGCTCCTGAATGGCACTGTTACTTTTGTGTTTTTAGAACGATTTGCCAAATATCTGTCGCAAGAACGGACACTAAACATAGTAGCCAAATCAAACACAGAACCATGTTTAGCATGCCTGTAGATAAACAATACATAAAAGCTCTAATCAAAGAATAATTTACACTAATGCCAAGTTCGCTGTTGAGATTTTAAACCGTTTGTAACGTTAGGGGTTTGTCGGATAACGTTAATATGAATGAGCATTTAACAAACTGGTTTGCAGAGCCAAACAGCGCTGTCATGTTTACTTCCTTGCTACAACGTAGGCTACAATTAACAACACGAACTATTACAAGGAAACACATCGACGAAAAATAAATCACACTTACAGGTTGTAGCCCGTACTCGCGAAGATTGTGGACGCTTTCCTCTGCGAGATGTGCCGCGGTAGCCGCGCGTGCCCGCCTGTCTCGTGAAGCTTAACTCGTGCAGCTGAAGGCTCATGTATTGCAAATACAGATGAATATTGTCCATTATGTCACATTTTCCGATCTTCTCCTCCGACCCCTGTCTGTCTCGTGCTTTGATTTATGATGGGCAGCATATATCCGATGCAAATGCGATCGTGTTCCCCTCATGTCTCTTACACACATGAATATGACGTTGTATGTTAAACGCACTGCAACGCACCCCCGTCCCTACGAAGGCTGAAGAAAGTGGACCTGCAATCCGGATGAAAATAACAGCGTTTCGTCGGCATTGTCAACAGCACTCCAGCCTACTAACTATACCACAACAACTATTCCCCGCGGCGATACAAAATGGCCCCCCTTATTTCATATTCTCGGAGGAGGGGTTTATGTAAATATTGGGCCTGGTGATGTCAGCAAACCCTGGGTGAATGTGTAGTAGTCCCTACCGGCCGTTTGCTGTAGTCCTTAGAAATCGATTTCTTTAAAAGCAAATATCTCCCTTTGCTTTAAACTTTGAACGTTGTAACTTTGAAGATGTTGTTTATGCTCAAACAGCAACATTACACACTAGCTAAAGTTAGAAAAGTGAAATCGTGGTTTACCACCCCTTTAAAAGTTGTTTAACGTTCGCCGGTTCCCGCCTCCTTCCCTGAACAAACGAACTCAGTTACACGGAGCAAGAACAATCACTGCTGAGTTTTGTTGGTGGCCATAATGTTGTGGTCTGGGAAAAGTCTTTTTCAGCTCGCTCCGTTAGTGGTGAAGGAGTTGGCTGAAGCCGTCCGTCTCCCACCACCCGCGAAAAAAACCCATGCTGAATTATGGGTCGTGTGGTAATGTAGTTGCTCTCCGAATCCACAAGAATATATCACTTCAAAATTCACTGTTTATATCCCTTTTGACCCCTGCAGAGCACCGTGTGGTTGCTTACGCTGCAATTTGCATTTCTAGACTTGTATTTCTTTAAATGCTGGCAAGTGTTTACAAGAGCAAAATATTTAATCACCGCTCAAAAAATAAAATAAAAGCACGTAAACATTTGAATTGGGCTGTTATTTACGGCAGCCATTATTCTTATCATACCAAGCATATGACATTTTATTTACAGCATATACAATCATGTTATGATTGCACAAGATATGCACCACGAGAGCAGCGCGTTCCGATCACAAAACTCTCCTCTCTACCATGAATAAATCACAATCCGAATGCACGAGGTTTTATCACTGACACTGAGGTGGTGGTGCACAGTTAATGTGAGAATCAAAGGCGAACATACGTCACGACCAAACGTTAGCGATTGGTTAGGCAAATCCAGAGTGACTCTTGGCAGATCCAATATTTTTAAAGGTCCCGTTCTTCGTGATCCCATTGTTCAAACTTTAGTTAGTGTGTAATGTTGCTGTTAGAGCATAAATAATACCTGTAAAATTATAAAGCTCAAAGTTCAATGCCAAGCGAGATATTTTATTTAACAGAAGTTCCCTTTCAAATCCTACAGCGAACGGCTGGCTTGGACTACATCCTGGTACTTCCTTCATAAATGACGTCAGTAGAACAGACTAACCTCCGCCCACAAGAATACGCGAAAAAAGGGGGCGTGGTCTTGTTGCTGTCCCACGTGGAGAAGAGGACGTGTCGCGTGGAGAAAAGGAAGTGTTGCGTTTGAGTGTGTTTGTCGCCATGTCGTCGAGACGCTGTTATTTTCATCCCGGAGTCAAATCACCTGTGTTTGGCTTTCCCAGGGACGCTGTAGAGATCATTAAGCACATATATCTCCCGTTAAGAGGCGTGGCCTTTCCACGTGCGCTAAGCTGCTGTCGAATCACAACACAGGAACCGTGCCACGTGCGCTAAGCTGCGGTCAAATCACAACACGGGAACCGCTGGCACAATCAGAACTCGTTACGTATTTCTGCCCGTTTTTAGGACAGTGAAAACAGCGGTACACAGATAAGTAAATTGTGTTAAAAATAAGTTTTTTTTTTTTACACGCGAAACATGAACACATGTTATATTGCACACTGTAAACACAATCAAAGCTTCAAAAAAACACGAAGAACGGGACCTTTGAACTTCAACAGAGTACCCGCCTTCAACAAAGTAAACGCTTGTCAATGGAGAGTGGCCAGACTCTCTGTACATATGAAATGTACGAGAGTCTGGTAAGACCAGGCTAGTCCTTGCCATGATAAAGTTTGAAAACCCCTGGTCTATGGTGTGTGAGCGTGGACGCTTGACATTTTTGGCCGCCAGGAAGTGAATATTGGCACATGTTAGGTGAAATGCTGTCAAAGCTCCATTGTGAGTTCATTTTTAAACTATAGGAAATGCATAATTACATTTAAACAAATATTATTGTAAGTTATATTATCCAAATGCGTTTTCGGTCATTTTTAATGCACATTTTGTACAATCAATAACTCCAAAAATGATTAATGACAACAAGTCATGTGTGAAAAGTGTGGGCTACTGAAAAAGACGAGTCATTGTTGATTTTCACTTCTGCTACGATCATTGATTTAGAATTCCAAGACTTTTTGAAACACTAAGACTTGGTTTCACTACTTTTTTTTTCTTTTTTTTTTAAAAAAATGTCATTTTAATATAGGCCTATTTAAAATATAAAGTAATGTATTTATTTTCTAGCTGCGATTCCACAATTAATCCCAAAGAGGGTTAAACTAAACTAAAGCAATGCCAGCTGGGGCTAAGCCTGACAGCTTATTCACAGAACTTATGTTTTTGGTATCAATGAAAATCTCATCCCAAGAAATATACAGGTTTAGGAAGCAAATATAATTAAATAAATAAGAGACAAAGTATAGTTAATAATTAAGTAGCTAAGAAGGCTAAGTAGCCAACTAGAGTTTTACGTGGATGATGACGAAGGTTATCGCTTGTAGATAAAGCCGTAAAGAGTGAAAACTATTAGAAGGAAACTCAATCGAAATGTTTCATGTCTAGAAAAAAAAAAGAAATCAGTTTTTAGCCTCAGGCGATAACATTTTTTAAACTGATAAGTGCCATTGTAGCCTAATGTTCCCTACAGGGTAAGGAAGACAGCGAAATACACATGGGGCAATCTGAAAATTTTTAAATGTTTACAATGGTTATATAGATAAGTATTTTATCTGGCAATACTACACTGATATGAGAATCAGTCGATGCTTTCAGTTAGAAGTAAGAAAACCAGAAAACCGTTGCATAAATTATCATCGTAATGCTCCCGAGGCGCTGATCTGATTCCCCTTTAGAAGACCAGCAGTAAATTCCCAACAGATGTTGGCAGTGTACAATTGTAATGTCATTAAATACACACTCATTGAAAATATATTATCATGGGAAATGCAGTACTATATAATACAGATACATGAACCATTGGAAAAGGTATTGAATGAAAACTGTGATGAGGTTATGAACACTATGAAAAATGAGTCAATGTTGCTTAGAGACAGTCTTAGGTGCAGAAATCTGATTAATGAGAGATTAGTCAAATAAATCACACCCAGGTAAGTTATAGTTTGGTTTTATTTTATTTACAATTATTACGGAGTACGCTGCTTGTGTTTTAGATTCATTTTCTCCCCCTGCAGAGAAATTGCTCAGATGCATAAAATAGATACTACCAATATATAACTCATGAGTGCTGCTTACTAACCATGCCATTTTAAATAAATTCTTTATGCATTTATCCTTAATTATCTTTCCCCATCAGAACACAAAAAGGCACACAGATGAAGTGGAATATTAAGAGGAAATTTTAGTCAGCAAACCCTTACATAGCACATACTGCAGGAGAAACCTAGATAAGCAATAACAATAAAATAGCATATTTCTATGAATTACTATAAACACTTTTAGGACCATACAAACATCAGTTAACCAGCCAGAAATCAGCAACGATGAAAAAGACAGTGTATGATTTATCTTTTCAAATGCACAGTTCATATTCAGGTACATGCACATCCCTTTTGTACAAACAATTACTAATACTTTCAAATAAGCATAACCTTAGGAATCTCACCCTCTCATAAGAAAAAAGGAAGAATAGAAGCTCATTGAATAATAAAGGATGGCCGAATCACTCAATGTTCATTACATCTCCAACACACTCTTAGTGTTTACAGTTCCTTGTCTGTGATTGGTTCTTCCTCAATCTGCTGCAGTACAGCATGATCACATGGCTGTGGGCTGCCCAGCTGGAAAGAGAAAAATATAGTCATCATAAAGAAGATCAGAAATCACTCGATGAACTATATTGCACATATTGCAGAGATGTCTGGCCTACTTTTGAGTCGCATATAGCAGGAGTTACAATAGAGCAGTTGGCTTCGTATTCTGACTTCTGCTCCTGCTTCTGAGCCTCCCAAATCAGACCTGCAGTCAGCGCACTGCAAACACGAGATGAAAGAACACCTTGTTAGACAGACAATGCTCCATGTAATGCCGTATCATGCACTCACCTCCGTCTAAGAGTGAGAGAGCGAATCCAAGCTTGAAGTCAAAGGCAGCAGCATAAGAGGATATGAAATTGAAGAAGTAACACCAGCCCAAAGGACCAGAAATAACCGGACAACAAGATTAGAAAGAGGACAATTCAGTGTGAATGAAAGAATGAGCAGAAATACAAATGACTGGCATTTGGAGAATGACGAGTATGTGCGAGGAATGATTGAGCTCTAGATGAGCCACATGCGTCCCCTCTGAAGGTAAAGACAGTCGAATACATTTGGTAGGGAATTAAATAAGAATGAATTACACCCACTTGATAGCTTTTTTTATGTACATGCACTTGTCTGTGCGGTTTTAGCACCCAATTCTCTACAGAAATATGATAAACTCACTACGCGCAGTGCAATTTGCCATCTTGGCCACTTCTGAGTGCTAAATTATGGAAGGTGCAGAAGATTACTGCAATCTGGAGCTATTAACTGGGATTGCACAACATTTTTGGAGACATGTCCCATCATAATGCTATTCACCATCATCATTGATGAATTACGCTTGCAAATTGTACACATACACAAACACGCCTTTTAAATACAACTTTATAAAAGCACAATGTTTATTGCACAAGTCAAATAGTACTTAGAATTTAGTGAACAAGGTGCAATTTATCATTCTATTCTAATTTGCATATACTTGAGGTGTGTTTATGCTAAAAAGAATAACTTTTTTTTTTATATGGTACGGTGCAGTTCTAAACCAGCACATATAGGTTAACTGGTAAAGTTAGACTATGGGTGGTTAGTGAATAAGACGTGTTTTTGTCATGGGATTTTTAAAACAATTATTGATGCGAAATCACACGCATTCCATCTTGCCAGAAATGGATTTTTGAAGCCCAGCCTTTAAAAATGCACATGGTTTGTTCTTGATGGTTTGTTTCCATTTGAGAGAAACATATGACAGTCTTTTAGGAAAGAAAGAAAAGTCACAGGGCAGAGCTGTCAGTGTCGTTATCCATGAAACGGCTAGAAGGTTAGAATTGGCATTTTGAATCTCTGGGTTGACATTTTGATGGCTGAGTTTATATGTGCACAGAACAACTGATTAGAATAATCATAAAAGCGGGCAGGGCAGAATAGTCAGGTTAGTCACCAATGAAGCCAGGGTGGACCTGACCTCTGAGTAGCTGAAAGCTCACCTTGAAACAATTCAAATGAAAACAGAGCCCCAGGGACTCGATGATCATGGCAGCTCCTTTGCCCAGTGGTGTATTACAGAACGAACAGATTTTCCTGCCACTCACTGACCTAGATTACACAAAACATGACTAAGCAACAGACTTGCACAGAGCCCATGGCTTATGTGCGGTCCAAACACATTTTGAAGACAATGAGAATATGGGAGACACATGGATGGAATCGTTTAGATCAGTGGTTCTCAAATGGTTTTGCTTGACAAGCCAGATTGGACATCAAGTGGCAGCCCAACACATTTTCTAAACTGTTTATCATATATATTGTCGACATAACATTTCTTGAGGTGCAACTGCAAAGTTGTTGAGCGCACCTTTAGGAAATTTATTTATCACATAGAACAGCTTAAAAGGATAGTTCACTCAAAATTAAAATTGTGTCATCATTTACTCACCCTCATGCCATTCCAAACCTGTATGCATTTCTTTCTTCTGCTCAACACATTTTGAATAAATGTTAATAACCAAAACGTTTTGGTTCCCATTGACTTCTATTATATTTTTGGTCCATACAATGGACATTAATGGGAACCAAAACTGTTTAGTTACCAACTTACTTCAAAATATCTTCTTTTGTCTTCCACAGAAGAAAGGAAATACAGATTTGGAATGACATGAGGGTGAGCAAATGATGACAACTTAAATTTGTATGTGGACTTTTACTTGTTTTTTAGTAAAAAGGATTTTTAGATGTTAAAACAAGATTTGACACTGTATAACATTAAGATTTATTGTCATAGAATAGATAGTATCTTGAATATAAGTGTATTTTGCATTAATGCACTAGGATTTTTGTTTTGAAAAGTCCTTTGTTTTGCCATCTACAATTATTTGCATTTTATTATTCTGCTGTCAATAAACACACCAATTGTGAACCACTGTTTTAGAGTGTTTAGAAACCAATAACAATTTCTTTTAGTGAGGAATACCTATTTCGTGTTGGAGCTCGAGGCTCTGGTGTAGTCACAGATGGAGACCAAGACTGCCTGAGGGAGCTCATGGACTGAGAAGCCTCCAAAGTGGCAGACCCTGGGCGTCCACTATGGTATGACGAGGAGCCAGAGAGGGCCGAATGAGGACGGCTGTAGTCTGGTATGGATGAGGTGCTGTTAGATGTGCTCCATGATGATCTCCAAGAGGAACGAGGCATATCGAGGTTGTCAAGAGACTCACCCCTGCAAGCAAAGTGAATTTGTCAGTGTTTGAAGCTCACAAGTAACATCAGTTGCATCTTTACAGGAGCACTTTTTTCCCTTATTGTCTGCTTACAAAGTAAGAAAACGTTGGCAAATACTAACCTTCTCATGGGAAGATCGACTGGTTCTTTGGCGGGGACACCGACAGAGCTCTCTTGACGAATCCAGCTGTTGTCTGTGTTCAAGGATGTTTTCTTCCTCATTTCCTGAAGGATCTGCTGCCTATCCACTTCAGCCCGAGATAGAGGGTCTTTCTTATAGTCCCTGCCGACCTCACCGAGACCACCGCTTGCTGCTCAGACAAAAATTACCATTAATAACAAAGTGACCAGTTGTAAATAGAATTGATAAACAAGCATCATGTAATTTCACATCAAAAGCAATTGATTTATGATAATCTTCATAAGATTATATACAGTGGGGTCTGAATGTTTGAGACATTATAATGAAAAATATAATGTAAGCCTGGCAATGAACAGTCACAGATGGTCAGATGTTCTTGCTTCCACTACAGCTCAAAGATAAAGCTCTTTGGACCATCTCAAACTGTGCTGAACATGATCATGCAGCTTGAGTGTTGCTGTTATTAAAGCAAAACGAGGACAACCAAATACTAAGACAGCCTTAAAAAAATATATTTTTTACTGTAGTATTTTTTTTTTTTAAACCTTTAAAAAGTTTGGGGTTGATGGGGTTTCTGAAAGAAGTCTATAATGCTCACTAAGGCTACATTTATTTGATCAAAACTGCAAAAACAGTAATGTTGTGAAATATTATTAAAATGTTAAAATAACTGTTCTCTATTTTAATGTTTTAAAATGTGATTGCAAAGCTTAATTTTCAGCATCATTACTCCAATCTTCAGTGTCACACGATCCTTCAGAAATCATTCTAATATGCTGATTTGCTGCTCAAAAAAAAAAAAATCGTATTATTATCAGTGGTGAAAACAGCTGTGCTGCTTAATATTTTTGTGGAAACTGACAATTTTGTAATGATTAAAGAAAGTTCCAAAGAAAATCATTTATTTAAAATAGAATATTTTATCTTTTTTTATCTTCTTTACTGTCACTTTTGATCAATTTGACGCATTCTTGCAGAATAAAAGTATTCGTTTAAAGAAATAATAATAATAATAATAATTACTGACCCCAAACTTTTAAATGGTAGTGTAATGTATATTAGATGATTTGAAAAAAAGTTAACAATTCAAAAATAGAAACATTGGACCCCACTGTTTTTATATTACAGTTTTTAAATCACATGCACACTGATCACGTGGACACAGACTCGATTACATCTGATTTTTCTGACATTGCATCTGTCAAATTTGCAGAAAATAAGGCCACGGTGATTGGTTGAGCTGATCGATTGGCATGGATCCGAGCCGCGCCCACCTCTTTCTGGATCTCTGTATTTCATGGCATTGAGGATGCTCCTCCTCTCAAGCTCTAGCTCACTCGCTGCCTGCTTTTTTTGGATCTGAGGGTTTTTCTTTCGCCTCAATTCCTCCTCCAGCAGCCATCCTGCCAAACCCCTGTGTCTGCTGTACACACCTGCAGAGAGCCGCAGACTCTACAGCACCGTACTGTGTGTGTGATTTAACTCCAGCCCTTACAACATGTGGCACACTGACAACTCGCTCACGAGGAATGCTGCCTCAGCGGCTCCTTGTCAAACCAACAATAGACACATAAAAGGGTTCGAGGAAAAGATAAAAGCTGCACTGACCTTTAATATCTGGTTTTGCAACCTCATCAAGTTCTGGAGTAGATTTGGAAATGGACCTGCAAACCAAAACGAAAGAGATAATAAGATTACTAAGTCCAATAAACTTACAGATGAAAGATCTAATCAATGTATAACTCATCTATGGACGCATAGCCTGAAAGCATTGCATTCATTTAAGTTTGGTAAATAAAAATGGTAGTGCAAACAGCGCAGTGTAATTTACCTGTGTGAGTAGGATAATTCAGGGTAAACATTGGTATAGCCAAAGGAGTGCACCATACTGTGGCCAAACAGCAGAATCAGCACAGACAAGCAGATGTTCACATAGTCATGATTGAACATTAATGGAAGACAAATTAGTGTGATTATTAATGCATGAGTAAAACACATACTAGGGCTGGGTAGTAGGACCAAAATCTTAAATCATGCCATGAGTATCTTGTATCACGGTAACAGCATACATCACAATATAGTTATTTTTGCTGTAAAAATAAATGTATTTTTTTACTACTGATTTATTATATAATAGTGTTGGGGTCAGTACGTTGACAGTAAAGATTGTTACAAAAAGATTTCAGTTTCATAAATGCTGTTGCAGTTTCAAAAATGCTTAAATCTTTATATATGTTATATTCATCAAAGGATCCTTTACAGTGCATTTTATAAGCTTCATCATCTTGACTAATTTCACTATTTTCACATTATTCCATGTTTCTTTATTGATCTTAATGTGTAAATAATGCAAAGCAGTCCTGCTCACTAATATATAGATGTCTATCTACCAATGCATAGAACGTATTACAAATGTATAGTGTCATACCGCCCAGCCCTAACACAGACAATGTTAGTTTAGTCAGGTTACTTTGGTATTTAAAGCAGGACTTATACATGTATTTGTGTATTCAATGCCATTCACTGATGTTTAAAAAAAAAAAAAAAAGTGGCATGCATGCTTGAGAAAATGATACATTCATATCAGTGTGACACAGATAATGAGAGATGGGACATATTATTAAAAAAAGAAATAAACAACTAAAAACTGTTGAAATGCAGAAACTCACTCTTGACCCTGAAACCTCTTTTGCTCTTCCAGTTGCCTCCTCTCCTCCTCTCTTCTATTCCTTTCTTTTTCCTGAAGGAGGCGCCCTTCCTCTTCTCTCTTCCTCCGCTGTTCCTCAAGGCGCTCTTTTTCTTCCTTCTTCCTCCTCTCTTCCTCGAAATGCTGCCTCTCCTCTTCTCTTTTCTTGCTCTCTTCTTCTCTCTTCTTCTCTTCCTCAAGACGCTCTTGTTCCACTCGTTTTCTCCTCTCTTCCTCTAACCGCAGCCTCTCTTCCTCTCTTTTTGTCCTCTCTTCCTCTAAATGTAGTCTCTCCTCCTCTCTTTTCTTCCTTTCTTCCTCTTGCTGGGCCAGTCTGGAGGCCTCTTGCGCTTCCCATGAACCAGTAGGTTGTCTGATGGAGGGGAGAGGGGAGTAGAGGTTGTGTCTGTCCAGCTCCATCTCCTGTTAAACAGCAATCAAAGAATTGTTTGACAGTGACAATGACAAACATATGCATTACCCTTGCAAAATCTGTAGAAAAATAAATATATAAAAAAAAGAAGAAGATTTGTTTGCATGCCCTGATGAAAATTATAGGCATTTACATAAATTACACAAGATAAAATAATAGTTTCGTTTTTTGGCTGGAAAATCACCAGAGAAATCATTGAACTTCATATGAAATTATATGTATATGTATATGTATAACATTTGAAAAGTGTAAGTTGTATAAATTCTGTTGTATTTCATTTGGAATATACTTTCTTCTGTGAATATGTTCTAATTATTGCTGAGGCATCCATAAAATACTGACCTACATACAACAATGGTTTAAATAAGTAAATACACAACAACATAGCATAAAATAACACGACACGACAACATAACATAAAATACCTTTTCATAATCTTTAGAACTCTCCTTCACAAGCTCTTGCTGTGCCTTTTCCCACTCCTCATCAAGTTTTTCTTGGTCTTTTTTGTACTTCTCCTGCAGCAAGGAGGGCAAGAGGAAAACAAAAAATATCTGAGTTTGCCTCAAATATCTTGATCAGCAGCACAAAACATATCCTCTTTAAAACTAGTTTCTACAACCTTAGGAAAAAATAATCTCACACTATTCATTTAAATGCTATATTTTCTCTTTTACCCAACATATTTAGGCCATAACTCTATAAAGCCCAATCGATAAGCACATAATATTTACCACCTGCAGCAAACGCTCCTGCTCTTTCTGCCACTTCTCCTGACGTCTGCGCTCTTCTTCTGGGTCCCAGGACCAGCGTGCAGTGGATGTAGCGATGGAGGGCATGGGAAGCTACACACACACAGAAGATGCTTTGAATTATTAGAGCCAACCACTAACCAAATAAAATATCCCAGATATCCTTTACAATATTTTACCTTGTCAAAGATCCCCAAAAAATTGTTGTTACTTTTTTTTGCACCCAAACCCTGAAGCACACAATTGAACCACATACAATATATTGCCAAAAGTTTTGGGATGCCTGCCTTTACATGCACATGCACTTTAATGACATCCCATTCTTAATCCATAGGGTTTAATATGGCGTTGGCCCACCCTTTGCAGCTATAACAGCTTAAACTCTTCTGGGAAGGCTTTCCACAAGGTTTAGGAGTGTGTTTATGGGAACTACTGAACATTCTTCTTGAAGCGCATTTGTGAGGTCAGGCACTGATGTTGGACGAGAAGGCCTGGCTTGCAGTCTCCGCTCTAATTCATCCCAAAGGTGTTCTATCAGGTTGAGGTCAGGATTCCACAACAAACTTGCTTATCCATGTCTTTATGGACCTTGCTTTGTGCACTGGTGCGCAGTCATGTTGGAACAGGAAGGGGCCATCCCTAAACTGTTCCCACAAAGTTGGCAGCATGAAATTGTCCAAAATGTCTTGGTATGCTGAAGCTTTAGGAGTTCCTTTCACTGGAACTAAGGGGCCAAGCCCAACCCCTGGAAAAACAACCCCACACCATAATCCCTCTTCCACCAAACTTTTCACGTGGCACAATGCAGTCAGGCGAGTACCGTTCTCCTGGCAACTGCCATACCCAGACTCGTCCATCGGATTGCCAGACAAAGTGTGATTCGTCACTCCAGAGAACACCTCTCCTATGCTCTAGAGTCCAGTGGTGGCGTGCTTTACACCAGTGAATCCAACGCTTTGCATTGCACTTGGTGTTGTAAGGCTTGGATGCAGCTGCTCGGCCATGGACACCCATTCATTGAAGCTGTCCTACAGGGCACGCACTGTCCTTGAGCTAATCTGAAGGCCACACGAAGAGGTCTGTAGCTACTAACTCTGCAGAAAGTTGGCGACTTCTGTGCATTGTGTGTCTCAGCATGTGCTGACACCGCTCTGTGATTTTACATAGCCTACCACTTCGTAGCTGTGTTGTCTGTTGTTCACAATTGCTTCCATTTTGTTATAATACCACTAACAGTTGACCATGGAATATTTAGTAGTGAGGAAATTTCACAAATGGACAAGAGGCACAAGTGGAAACCTATCACGGTACCACACTTGAATATTTATTGAACTCCTAAGAACGAGCGACCCATTCTTTCACAAATGTTTTAGAAGCAGTCTGCATACCTAGGTGCTTGATTTTATACATCTGTGGCCATGGAAGTGATTGGAACACCTGAATTCAATGATTTGGAGGGGTGTCCACATACTTTTGGCAATATAGTGTAATTCACTTATTATTAATTAAGTGTAAGCAACAGTGGTTGGATTAAAAGAGAACACTGAAACTCAACTTACATGTGATATTGCTGTATCAGATCCACCTGTAAAAAAGAGCTACAATTAGATGCCTTTTAGACAGTGTAGCCTATATTTCTAATGAAACCCTTCATCTTAGCATTTCATCCCAAAACCCCAATCTATTACAATAAGAAACCTATAACCCAACAGTATAATAAAGTAATGTTAAAGTAGAACCACATGCAAAGACATCAATAAACAAACACATGCAAATACTCCAATAAACAAACCAAATGAATAAAGCAAAAACATATCCCGTAGATAAACACCTTTGGCCAGTCCCCAAATGAAATGCCACATGCAGAAGCACTGGCTATTAGTAAAACCAAACCAAAAACACATCCATGCCCGGCACAGCATGCACTACTTGCATTCACAAGACAATACCAACACACTCCACACTAATTACTGATTTCTTTCCCTGAGCTGCTCCTACAATCAAGTATATACAGCAAGAATGACTTGAGTGTGTGAAGGTAGAACAGTCTCATATTCATATCTGTCTTATTCTAAATTCTCTCATTTATACCTGTGGGGAAAATCTCTGATATTATATTAATACGGTATTGTAAGTAAGGTATCAATAAGATAAACGTTCCTTCTAAAGTATTTTCCTGTTATTATTTAAAGTGCTTAGTATGTTGGTATGTTCCTGACATGCTGTCTTTTAGAGGCCTCAGAGAATGACTAATGAAGATATATTTTTGAAAAAAAGTTTACAATCTATTGAGGTATGTTCGCGCTGACAGCGACAAAGCAACCAGAAGTCATTCATTGTCAATGAGGTTTGGCGTTGAACATCATTTATATACAGTAATATTATAGTATTTATTAATATTTGTATTCGTTTATTATTGTAACTTATTATTTTTGTATTATTTTGTTTTGACATTTTATTAAGTTTAGTTTTTTATTTTCTTTTGTTTAGCTTTAATTTATATTTATATCAGTTTTAGTTAAGTAATTTTAGTACTTTAACTTAAACATATAAAGTTATTCACTGAAAAGCTTCTTGTGTGGAGTGCAGTATCTAGAATCATGAAGAAATAATTATTTCCGTAAAATGTTTTTGATGAATCACTAGATCTGGTTCACAACTTTAATTCATGAATCAGCCAGATTTACAAATGATCCAGTTAAACTTACTGACTCTGATCTGTCAGTGGTTCATAACCAATTAGAGGGAAGATTATCAGTGATTAACAGCTTAAACGTTGGTCTCTTGCTCGCACAGAACTATTGTATGACTTCAGAAGGCTTGGAATAGTTGTATGGAGCATGTTCATGATATTTAAGGGTGCGTTAGCTTCTTTTTTCATGCCTTTAAGCTTCAGGTCACATTAATTGCAATTATAATCAAAAGAGCATGGAGTCTTTAAATGTTCTCCCTTTGTGCTGCACGGAAGTCATAATGGCTTTGGAACAATGTGAGGGTGAAAAGGATGGCAGAATTTTCGTTTTTAGTTGAACTATTTTGTTTTGTTTCTCTGCACTATTTACTCGCCAATTTTCCTCTACTTTTTAAAGTACTCCGGCTCCTGTAGACAGCATGTCAGCGCTCAAGATGGAAGTGGACACTGCACACTCAACCCCCTTTTACCACAGAGGTAGACCAGAGAACTGACTGTGAGCCCTGCAGAGCCTGAGGGAAGAGCAAAGAGGTTATGAGGGGCTTCTGCTAGAGAGAGGAGGGTGGCAGGATGAAGACTTAGCGGTTTACCCACAGACCCCGAAACACATAGCCTGAACGCATCAGCACTGAACTGATGCTGTTCTGTTACCTTGTTCAAAAAACTCTGATCTCCTTTTTAAGTTTTTCAGAGAAATGGATTCAGATTCTACATGGGAGATAAAAACGTTAGAAGAAGATGAATTTGTAAAAAAGGAAAAGCTCCAGGTGCACTGGGGAAGTAGATGCAGAGCAAATAATTCTTAATCCACACTGCTTTCTTGTAAAAAGTTTGGTAGAAAGATATATATAAATACAGTATGTGCATAGTGTTTGGATAGCTTAGCTAATTTTTTACTTTAGTCTTTATCACACTGTTTTAAGTTAATCAAAAACAAGCATTCTTGTCGAGCTATTAAACAATCTCAGAACAAGATTCACAAATGTTCTGCAAACATGCATTTAATTAAGTAAGCATACAACACAAAAACTTTACAGAACATTTCCAAGCATTTAGCTGAGAAAAAAGTAATTTACCTTTATCATTCACATTCTCTGAATCCTTACGCAAACCACCATTTATCCCATTCGTGCCATGATTCTGTGGAAAAAAGGTAATCTGTTTAGTATTATGAAAGAAGCATTAAAAATACACCCAAATGCCAATCAAAAAAAAAAAAGTCATATATAGGTGATTAATTATAGTCTGCTCACATTGCCTGGCTTTGAGCTGGCAGTCACAGTTTTCATAACGTTGTTCTTGGATTGTTGGGATGTGAAATCCAGGTTGGTGCTGAGGTATGACTCAGTGGGACCTAGAGGATCCAGACTGGTCAGATTGATGGTCTTATGGCTCTTAAATGGAAGGGAAGGTAGGTCTCTGCCCCAGTCTGATTGTGGCATGTCAACAAAACCATTCATTTCAAAAACACAGAATTAGCAAACTATGAAACCAGACAGATACTAATAACTGAATAATACCTCTAAAAAGTGGGGATGAAAGACAGACCTCCTTCCCCTGCCATGCAGACAGAATAAAGCTCCACACATACCAGGTTTACCAACAAGCTTACAGATGTCATCTGATCTGCCTTCAGTCACAATCTATAAGCCTGTTAGTAAACACTGAAAATATGAACCACTGAATATATAAAGAACGACATACCTTAGAAACTAAGATAATACAGTATAATGCACTTTTTAGGAAGAAATATAAACATACTGCATATACTGAAGACACCAGACCAGGGGAATGTAGGCAAAGGAATAGTTCACCCAAAAATGGGCATTCATATAGTGAAAAACTGTTAATTTATACATTTAAAAATATGTGCTCCATATAAAATAAAATAAACTTCAATAAAATAAAAAGTTGGAAGTTTTGGAATATTGCACAAAAGTCATGGACTAATTTAATAGTACTTTATTGTAGTTTTGTCCTTTTTGGAGCTTGGCAGTCCACTATATCTATGTTAAGCAAATATTTGCAATGAAATTATCTTTTTTAATTACACACAAAAACAGCAGCATACAAGTTTGGAAATATTTTAATTTTATGAGTGAACTTTTCCATTAAATGGGAAAAAAAGTGGGAAAAAAAGTCTATCAGCAACAAGAAAGCCAAACACACAATACGAGATGAACATATATGATTCACACTATGTGCACATTACTACTACAGTAGATATTTAGACTTTTAACTACAGGGTCAACCAAGAACAGAGGATCTTAGTCTGCTGTATATATAGCAAAAGGCAACTATAAAGAGTCTGGCGATGTTATTTCTGTTGAAAGCTTTACCAAGGCTTCCTGTGGTCAGTGCTGCACTCAATGAGATGGTGGGGACTTACTATTCTTGCCTTGTCTCCGGATGTCCATAAGCAGACTTCCCTGCTGCAAGGCCTCCTCCATACTGCTCTTCCACTCATTATAGCTCATGTCTGCCACCCGGTGCCCGTTCACTGTAAGGATCTCATCTCCAACCTTAACCTGACTGAGCTCCGCTGTGCTGCCTTTTCACACACGCACATCCCACATACACAAACAAACACATTAAACATGAATTATACACAATATAAATGTTGAAAACTCCTCAAAACAATGATACAAATAATGACATGGATGCCCGAACTGTGATTTACATAGCTAAACCATTTATTTTAGCATCTCAGACGATACATTTTGTCTCATGCACATTTTGTTCCATTGCTATCTTGGGCTCATCAGATTCAACCTAGAAAAAAATCTGCCCTACATACTGTAGCAGTACATGTGTGTTTTTTTATGAGTAGCAGATGCTCGCTGAAGCTGCAGGTAGAGCCTCTACTTCGTGCTTCATTAATTACAGGGCGGCACATGAGATCACTTTTGACATCACTTATTTCAGAGGACTTTAACGGTTTCTTTTACCTGGAACTACAGATTTGACACGGACCCCAGTGGAGTCCCAGTCATTCTGGAAGCCAAAGTCCCGGCTACTGTTGGGTTTCTGGTTCAGGCTGATCCTCATCTCACTGTAGTCCACCTGGAAGACAGAGACAGGTCAGCTATACACAGAAAATGAAGTACAACAATTACAATAAAATCTAAATTACTTGAGGATCAAGAACATTGTCATTAATCTACACAGAAGGCAACCCAGACCACAAAGTATAGCTAAAAACTGTTTAAATGTTCTGGATTTAGTCACATTTACTGAATATATAAGTGATTGTGTTTCTGTTTTTTTCTTCTTTTTGAAAAGTAATGTTATTGCAAAGTGTAGTTGAGATTTGCTTGCCTCATTGGGAGGGATGAGCGGGAATGAGGATTTAGACAGGGGTGACACCTTGTTGACCGGAGGGACAGGAGACGGGGTTCTCTCCTCTGATCTCTCCTCTTCGTCACTGCTGTGCTTAGGGCTTTCCTGGGAGATATCTTCATCCTCTTTCACGTACTGAGCATAGCGGTTGTAAACTGTAGCTTTCTTGAGGCTGCCGCTCTCTCCATTGGTGCGCTTAAGAGAGTCATCCTTCTAAAAGGTTTTTGATGCCATGTAAATATTTTCACAACCAATTTGAACTCTTCACTATTTGAGATGTATTAATTTCTTACTTTTATAGTGAATAAAGCAGAATAGATCATGACTGATAAGTTTAACCATGGGACAAGTCTAAATTTACTTCTAACCAGCTCAAACAGAGGAATAGAGTGTAACAGAGCCTGTCACAGTTCAGCTGGCTTGATTCTGGAAGTATTTTTCAAATAAAAATTTTCCCATAGGATTTCTCTGTTAAAGCCATGAACCAAACAATCCAGCTACAAGGTGAATCACAAAATTACCAATTACAACACAACTATATTCCGACTTGATTACGTCATTTGCATGATGAATGTGGAGTGAATGAGAACTAAAGAGTTCTTTTGGCGAAATTAGCTTGTTTCGATTATCTGATTAGTGGAGATTTCTTTTCAGAATCATAGGTAATGTAGTTTTTCACCAGAATTCCACTGTTACACATGATAATTTAAAAAATAAGTTGAAATAATATGGGCTGATGGCTTCAACAAAAGCATATACCATGAATTAACAACCTTTTTGCTCACAGTAGGTATCAGTTATCGCTAAAAATCTAAGGAGAAAATGAATTTTTACTTCCGGAACCACTGCACTATTGATACTGTATGCTTTCCCCCCAAAAAATCTGACTTCAACATTACAGTTTTATTCTAGTGTTGTAACTCAATTAGATGTTTTATAATTCATATGAGCTATAATCAGAACTTGATTGTAAATCGATCGCACATTCTGGCAGGTAGCATAATGTTCTCAAAGAACTTCATTCATTAAAAAAGAAAAACGGATGATGTTTGAGACTAAACAGGGCCACTCACCATGAATGCTCTGGGAAGAGAAGTGATTCGATTGGCCTGTGTGCCGAATGGTCTGGGCGTGACTACAGAGGTGAGTCTTGCGCTATCTGATCTCTGGTAGCTCCTGGGGAGGGAGGCAGAAACTTGATCCAGCCCAGACTGCTTTGTATCCATTGAATTGGGCTTATACAATGAGCTAATGGTGCTGCTGGAGTCCTCAACTGGCTTAGTTTTGCTAATCGAGTCCGAGCTGTTGAGAACGCTACTGGGTTTACTGACGCTGATGGGCTTGATCATGCTGGTGGGCTTAATCAGGCTGGTGTTGCTGTTGGAGAAAGCAGGAACTGGGTCATCCAGAAGG
Source organism: Romanogobio albipinnatus (assembly GCA_023566225.1). Taxonomy (NCBI): domain Eukaryota; kingdom Metazoa; phylum Chordata; class Actinopteri; order Cypriniformes; family Gobionidae; genus Romanogobio; species Romanogobio albipinnatus. Next base: position 30,734,760 of record CM042243.1, on the reverse strand, counting down.
TTTTGGGTTGTTGTTTTGCTCTTCTGAAAGCTGTTATTCATCGTAAGTGGGATATCTGGGCTAGAGCGACCAGGTTTGGTAGGAAAATCTGTCTGAACTGATGCCAAGGTGCCAGCCACAGGTTCCTTTTCTCGCAGAGATGGTATGGAGGGTAGTGAAGGTTTGTCCCTGGGGGCATAAGGGGTGTCAACGGTGTAGCTACGTGCTGGCAGAGTTCTGATTCGGGGTACAGGTTCTTCAAAGACATCATCGACGTTGGAGTTAAATCTATCCCTGTAGTTTCTTTGCTCACGGCTATCTCTGAAAAGGAGAAGGAGCAAAGGAGGCAGGACAGGAGCCGATATTAGATTACACTTTTACAATGCGCAAACAACGGATCAGAGAAAGTAGAACACACTACACTCTCTGCACTAACAGCAGACAACAGAATGACAAAAAACAACAGTGACCGCAACATTTCATCATAGTACACCATGAATAATAACAAAAATATAGGGAAATAAAAATAAATTAAATATAAAATTAATTATAAAGTTTTGTACTGTTTCATCTTTAAAGAGACACAGCTACAGCTTGATTTGAAGGAATGTATGCTCACCTCTCATCCTGCATTTCCTTCAAGGTCTTTGATTTCCTGGTGTCACTTGAAGTGATCTGCTCAATCTGTTCTCTCTCCTCTTTCTTCTTCACAATGTCAGAATTCACACTCCTGCGCTTATTCTTCCACCTTGTAAGATCCTGGAGGAACGAGGAGAAAGACGCTCAGCCTCCATAACTGGAGCACAGGTGCTTATTCATAAGCAGTAACGGTAGGAGGGACAGTGCATGGGAAGGGTGGAGAGACAACGAGGACAGATTGAGGAGTGAGGGAGGACTAGATTTTGCCGGTGTCCTATTTTGTCTGTTTGGCTCCACCCGACTTCTTTTCCCATGTGAATTAGAGGCCCATATATGACCTAAATGCTGTACTGAAGCTCAGTACAACCACATTCACACTACAAAGTATCACTGAACAGTTACAGGCTACTTATTATTGATGCGACTCGAAGTAGTCAAGGTCCTTATGAGGGCATCTTACTAGTATCAACTGTCATTTAACCACAGGCCAAACATCTGCAGCTATGAATATTATCAATAACATTGTGTGATTCGATACTCACATCTTGCCACTTATCGTCACTCTCCTTGATCAGATCACGCATCTTCTGCAGCTCTTCAAAGCGTACCTCCATTGTCGGGGTGCTGAGGTCCGTCTCACCATCAGCGATGTCACTCACTGATTTGCTCCTGTAAACATGTTTTTCAAAAAAACGTTAGTAGTCCGATTAATTCCTTAAGGAAAAAACATGCATTACGATGGAAAAAAGATTTAATGGATTTTAGCCATTCAGCATCTTGATATGAGTAAAAGTGCTACAGCTCACATCAAGCAATCCTAAATAACAGGAATTTACAAGACAAAAAAAAATTAAGGGTTAGTAAAACAGCATGTGCTGAATATTCTTCAATCCACAATTAGTTATCATAATAGACAACTAACACGTGACTTACCTGTGAGAGCACAATACGTTTGCATTGCAGAAGTACATCTGTGCTTCTCATACTCTGGATCTTTCCAGAAGGACACGTTTGAACAGAGATTAAATTAGCCAACATTGTGCAAATCTGTAGTCGACACGTTTTTTTGCAGTGAAAAGATTTAGACAGCAGCCCATGGGGATCATAGCATTGAGTACATTGTGAGTGTCAGTGCTTAATATAGGGGAGAGCAGAGGAAGCAAAGGCCTACGCAGCAGCCGTGACCACACACACAAAAACATGCCATTCCTGAAGGCCACAACTCACCCTTTACTATCAGAGTTTTTCTGGAGCAGTCTAGGAACCAAAGAGAACCACAGCAACAACATAGTCATATTTTGGTGTGATGATTGACAGTTTGTATTGAATGACCAATAAAGTAACATTCACTCTTGTTCAAAGGTTTTGGGTCAGTAAGATGTTTTTATGTTTTTTACAGAAGCCTCTTATGCTAGCTAAGGCTGCATTTATGTAATAAAAAAAATATACACAGAAAAACAGTAAAATTGTATAATATAATGTAATATAATATAATATATAATAATTGTAATGTTTATTTTAATATGTTTAAAAATGTAATTTATTCCTGTGATTGCAAAGCTGAATTTTCAGCAGCCAGTCTTCAGTGTCACATGATCCTTCAGAAATCATTCTAATATGCTGATTGCATATTTATTGCAATCATTTTGAAACATTTCTTATTATTATCAATGTTGAAAACATTTGTGCTGCTTCATATTATTGTAGAAACTGTGATACTTTTTTCAGGATTCATTGATGAATAGAAAGTTCAAAAGACCAGCATTTATTTGAAATAGAAAATGTTTGTAACATTATAAATATCTTTAATGCATCCTTGCTAAAATTGCTAAATTCTTTAAAAAACAAATTCGTACTGACCCCAAACTTGCTGAGCCACACCGCTCCAGCTATGATCAAGTGCATAATTATTGTTATTTTTTGTTTTTGTTTGTTTACAGTACATATAGTCATGCTTCAGCATTCAGTTAATTCGCTGATTACAGACCTGGCTGTCTGACATTCAAAATGTGCAAACATAATATTAGCTGTCAGTTGTAACTTTAGGTAGAATGACTTCATTGTAAACTTGCAGAATTCCCCACAAGTCCTGATGCGGTTGCTCTTTTTAATACCCCGACATTACATGGACTCTGATCAAACGCAATGTTGTACTTGGGGTTCAAGTGCTAGGTGTGTTTCCATGGTCACATAAGTGTAAGTTCCAGCTTTCACAGGATTACAAGGGTGTGGGGAATTTGGAGCTAGAGCGCATTGTAAGTTACTTTGTAAAGAGTGACTGTGTCTGACTGGATTATTTATAGACATTGCTCAGGTTTTAAAATTCCACCACAGCTTAGCTGGACACACTCCCTTATAAAGTCTGTTAGGACTTTAGGACTTAAACGAAAGTCAAAGCAGTTGAGTCTGTACTTGATGTATCCGTTTCTTAGACGCTTTCATGACCAAAACTTTCAGTCTTTTATTAAACACAAGCAAAATGCATTTCACAGGCAATTGATCAGTCTCTCCAAAGACAAAGGGCATCTGTAATGTCACATTCTTTGGTGTTCCAGTAATCCATAAAAATGCTTTTAATTTGATATAATTCAATAAAGTAAACCTAAATAAAATATGTATCAATGACCAAATAAATAAACCATTTATCCACCTATTTTCACTGCAGACAAAATGCAATTTTCTTGTAAATGTGCAAGACTTTTAATTAATTAGCCACTATGGGTAAATAACTAGAAGAATAACAAGTGCATTAAACTGTAAAACTATATGTGCTACAAACCAGTGTGTTTATGATTATGTAAACAAATTAAAATTATATGATAACAAATGCCCATTTGTAACTTTGTAATATCAAGCAGCATGTACAGTTGAAATAATTGAAAATGGCTGACACCGGCAGCCTTGCACATTCAAGAAAAAAAGGTTGCGTCCACCTTTATGATAAAAATAAAGTGGATAAAAAACAGCTTGTATCAAATTTCAATGCTGAAAACCATTCTGACATCACTTTGTGCACAAACTTATCTAAATGAGTGCAAATTTTGAAGCTGGTCCAACAAAATTTAAAAGAAAAATACTAAGAAAACCAATATCTACCTGTTACAATCATTCTCATGCAATCAAAGTCAAACCCATGTCAGACTTGCAAACATTTGCCATTGCCAGTGTAAGATCATGGTTAACACGAGAATGAGAAAAGTACACCACAGATGAGATCATGATGACAAGCGCACACAGGCATTTCTGCAGGCTCAGAAACCTAACCTCTCCACCATCAGCCTCTTCCTGTATCGCACACGGCTGGCCTCTCTGATGGTTTGCCATTTCTGCATATCTTCGTCACTGCAAGACAAAGAAACACTGGGAGATCCCTTTTCCTCCATCCCTTGGGTATTTAAAGCTTTTAGCTTCCTAAGTAGCATATCATCCGTTTTCAGGTGCTGCTCTGCTCCGTGTTTAATCTCTGACTCGTGTTTGTTCTGTCTGGGTTCAAATGGGTCACACATCAGCTTGGCCTGCAGTTTTGGTGGCAAAGCCCAAGTCTCTGGAATAGGAACAGGGTGGTAGTTATCAGGGGCCCCAGACAGAGGGCGATGACTGTTTTGCTGTTGATCCCTTCGAAAAACCACATCATCTTTTTCAATGTCAGGATAAACAGGTTCACCCTCACGGCAGGGCTGAATTACCACCATGATTTCAGCCTCCGATCTGCGGCGAGGCACCAGGAAGTTACCGTACTTCAACTTGGCCAGATCATCACTCGAATGGAAGGTTTTTGTACGACGTGTAAACATATCGTCATTTTCCAAATCAGGCAGGATGTCGGCAGAAACGTTGTATGGGTCGTTAGGGTGTTCACGCCCAAGGAGGGGACGCTTTTCGCATTTTATGAGTCTGGGGCCAGAGGCGGGATCTGGTCTGGGCCAAAAATCAGGGGGCTTTAACTTAGAGAGCCCAGCACTCTGCTGAGCAATCGTGAGGTGTTCTGTTTGAGAACTGTGGGCGAATGAAAGGAGAAAAGAGTAAAGAAAGGATTCAGAACATGCAAGGGGACAGTAAAAAGAGTACAAATCTGTTAAGACCAGTTAACAAGAGTAGTGCATGCAGAAGGATGCAGTAGTGTGAGCTCTCTGCCTCAAAATACTAAAAGTTACTTCAAATTGAAATTGAATTAAAGTAACTAAGAATCTTGATTCACACCACAACTATAACAAATAACAACACAGAGGAACGATATGGTTGGAATCACTTTCAGATACATTTTTTTTCCAGCTGATGAATAATAAAAACAGTAATCAGAATCGATCTTGCTTTAAAGAACTTAAGCATTTAAAGCGGTAGACGACATAACTGCAGCGCAAGCTTATAATAAACAGGACATTAACATCGTTGGTGTGGGCGCTAATATAGTTATGGTTATAATTCTCTTTATAGTTATCATTCTTGGTACGAGCGGGCCTTTAAGCTCCAAAATTGCACCAAAAAATCTGTAAAAGTGGTCAATACAAAGTGGTCTACAATATTCTACAGTTTATTCCACAATTATTCACTGATGTTATCCCCCTTAAGTCAGATGTGGCACATTCATTCGAGTCAAATTAAATCAGTGTGTTTGTAAAGGAATTGATCAGTCAGATTTCTAAACTGAATCCGCTGTATTCATTGATAAGATCAGACTCAAAAGAATGATTTGTTCAATGATCTGGTTCTCGAATTCAACTCACTGACTCGAATGAACAGCTTATTGGATGCTTTGTCTCCTTACACAAATCATTCGGCTTCAGAAGTCTTGTAATGTTAGGCATGAGTCATATGGACCGCTTTCAATGGTGTTTTTTTTGTTGTCATTTTTTGGAGATATGAACTATGTTGTACAGAAAAGAGCAGCGTGAAGATTCAACTTTTTTGGTGAACATCTGAATTAAGTGAAGAATGATATTATACTAACAGTATAAACCTTCTCACCATTTCTAATATCATTAACATTCACAGAGATGATTATGAATAAAAATATTAGTAAGCATCAGTTGATACATTTATTAGAATATGTGGAGAAGCTGATCAGGGGAAGTGAGTAGATGTCCCGTCCTACTGCATATGGGGATGTGATAAGGACCTGGGTGTGGAAGTGAGGCTGGACTGAGCGAGGCCTTCAGGTGCATGGGAGTGAGAGGGAGGGGGTTCAGACTGAGTGCGAGAGAAAGAAGGTGGAGAGAGCCAGGGATTGACGTCACCATCTGATTCTTCAGAGGAAGAACCTGACTTCTTACGGCTGGAAAATGTGAGGTGAAAGAGCACAGAGAAAGAAAAGGAAGAAAAGTTAGTAACCATCACCAGAGAGAAGATAGAAGGAGGTAACAGAAGCATTAGCAATAAAGTAAATCAGCAAAAAAGAAACCTCAGGGTTTACAGTGGCACCAAATGTATTTGTACATTTAAGACACCTTAAAAGTATATGAAAGTATGAGCAAAATAGATGTACTGCTCAAAATCAAATACAAAATGTGGACATGTACTGGTTGTCAAATTGTATGAAACATGTCCATATAATAGGTCTAAGACCACTGGTTTGCAGATCCCCCTTAATTGTATAATATATTATGTTATGTACTTTACAGTGTGCCGCTGGATATCCAAACATTTCAGAGAATTAGAAATTAATATCTGAACAACACCTGATGGACTGATCAACATTTTAAATTTCATTTAAACAGTTGTCAATTATAATGATTATGGGACAGCTGGTTTATTTGATATTATAGTTTTTTTTATTTGACTGCAGCTTCTAATGATAGCGAATGCAGTAAGAATTTAGTTAATTCATTAATTTCATGTATAATTTCCTCCCCTTCTGCTCATCTGGAATATCAAGCATGTCTTGAAAAATTAAGTATTCCTGGAGTTAGGGATAGGGTTGTTTTTTATTTATTTTAATTATTTATGTTTTTTTCTTCAGTTTTTTCTTTCTTTTTTTTTTGCCTCAGTACTGGACAGACCTGAAACCTTGCATCTTCCTGTACCAAGGGCGGCGCTGGGAGCCCAGTTTGATCTTCTTTATATGTGCATCCTCCTCAGGTGTCCAGAACTTGGGCAGAAATGTATCAAAAGGCGCTGTGGCAGATGTTTGGGGCATCAGGCCTACTTTACGGGCATAAAGGTCATCCTGAACAGGATCAGCATTGCCAAACTCATCATCCTCTTCTTCAGAGTCATCGTAAATGCAGGCATCAGCGGATACAGGCCTCCTGTAAGTCCTCTGAAGAGGCTGTGACTGACTGCTGCTCAAAAGACAGCCATTTTTGTTACATACCACCAATGATCAATGCACATCAAACCATCCATGGTTAACAAGCACACCAAACCAAAGGAAATCAAACATTGAAAGCAAAATATTATTTAAAAAAGTCCACGCTATGGGTTGGAAATCAAGCGAAATAATGACAACACAGCAACTCAAAACCAAACTTCGAAGGTTTCTGAAGAAGACCCAAAGTTAACACTAAAAAAAATGGCAAACAGATGCGTGTCAAAGAAGCCAGTTTCTGACCTGAGATGGGTCAGTGACTGCCGGGGCACATTACTGACAGCCACCTGTGGCCTGGTGGTACATGAGGCAGCAGCTGCCTCCAGCGGGCTCATGGGTAAGGCAAAGTTGGTCGGAGCGACAGGGGACGGGCTGTGAAATCTACGGCTAGCGAGGTCATCTAGAACCACGTCGGGATCCGGCCGATCTGCATCTGAATCACTGCTCTCATACTCATAGGCCAAAGACTGGTGGGCAGTTGTCTGGGATTTCAACTCGGTGATAGATGAAGTGTCTGAACCTGCCCTCTCATGACTGGGACGCACCACCAATGATGGACACGAAAGCACAAAATGGCAAGAAATAGTTGGGAAAATAAGCATCTGCATTTAAACATCGAGAACGTTTCATAGCTACCGTAACATCTCAACCAATAAAGAAGGAATATAATCATAAACATTTCTAGCAAGCAAAGCGAATGATCAAGAGACATTCTGAGAATTGTTTAGAGAAAAATTCACATTCAGATCTTTTGATGGCAGGTATCAGAGCACAATGCGAGACATTGTTAAGATCTGTTTATGAACCTCTAGAGGAGACAGATTTAAGATTACTAGGGTCTTTTGCTGGAGAAAAATCTGAAAAGCTGGAGACTAAAAAAGACCCCTTTTGCTTTCTTTTTACGTTCATTGCTGTCTAGGAGAAACTATTGAGATATTAAAGAGATCTCATTTGTGAATTTTCTATTCTGTGGGTGTTTTTCTGATCGATTTATGATCTAATATAGACCATTAGATCATAAATCGATGATCAGATTGTCACCTTTCACTGTAGGTGAATATAACATCCAATGAAAACCCCCACTGAATCTCTAGAGTGTAGACTTGCATTACCTAGTAAAAGTGCCATCATCTTCTGTGAACATAGGGCTAGCCCAGCTTCTTCTGTTGTCTTCATTTCGATCTGTGCGTTTCTTGCGTAATGGTGCTGGAACATAGGCAGACTGCTTGTCCTTTGTTGGCAGGAACTGATTGAACGGAGTGGTGGTCTTAGGTGTTAAGACCATCGAACGGCGGTATTCCTTATTATCTGACATCATGAAGCTCAGATCTGCTTCAGGGTCACTACCACAACCTAGAGAAACAGCACAGAGAGCCAGGAGTGTGAGCGTATAAACACGCACATGCACACACGATTGTTTTTCTTTCCTGGTGGGGACTTTCCATTGACTTTTATTGTTTTTATACTGAGCTAATGATGTTTTCTAACTCATAACCCTAAAGCTAACCCTTATAGAATGTAATAGAAAAATGTTTTTTGAAATTTTCATTGAGACATTAGTCTATTTAGTATTTTTACGAAGCCGCTTTTCTTACATGGACTGCTGGATGATCCCCATAGGTGAATTCACGCTTTACTTACGCAATGCAAAAAGTTATTTTCTTTATCAGAATTTAGATTTTTCTTATTTTACACACAAATTTCACTAAATTTAAAGCAAGAAAAAAACTCTTTGCCAATGGGTTAAGAAAATAAATGTAATTCATATAATTTAATATAAAATACTGTTCAAAATTTTGGGGGCAGTAAGATTGAAAAAAAAAGAAATTAATACTTTTATTCAACAAAACTGTTATTTTAAATTATTACTGTGTTTACAGTATTTTCGATCAAATAAATTTTGTCTTTGTGAGAATTAGTGAATTCCTTCAAAAGCTTTAAAAATCTGACCAACCTCAAATTTATTAAATGGCATTCTCTGAAAATGTCTTAATCCTCCTAACATATTTACACAATTTGTATTGTTGTAAATATTTTACATGGAAAGAAGACAACTTTTTAACACATACTTCTCTGTAGTAAACATGATAGTGGCAAGCATCTGATTCATTGGCAGGTCAGTGGGGAATAATAAAAAATGTCTCACTGGGGTGTACGTGTAGACAGTCCAGAAGACTAATTATATCAGCAGCTAATTACATCAGCACTTTCCTCATGAGCTGCAATTGAGCCCCTGGGACCATGACTGAGTAAAAAGATGCCAATGTCATTGAAACGCAAACATGTAGAAGAGTATGAATTGATGGGAGTTTGCACTTTCCATCAAAACAGTATATGCTGTCACAGACAGCAAAATATAGCTCATGAATATAGTTTGCATACCACTAGAGGGCGCCAGGCATTAGGGTTAGGGTTAGGGTTTTGACAAGCAAGAGTTAATTAATTGACTACATTTCAGCAAAAGCTATCTGTAGTCAGGTCTTTAAACTTGACTGCATATTTTTCTTGCACTGGTTGAGAGTGTTTTGTTTAAACCCACCCCCCAAACCCCCAATGCACAAGAGTGACTTCTGAGATTGAAGAGTCTTACCCTCGCTGCTTCCTTTGAGTGTAGCGTCTGAGGATGTGCTGTAAGTTCTGGAGCCCAGCGAGTCGAGGCTGTCTAGAGAGTCTTCTCTCTTGTGTCCGGCCCGCAGCGGGAAGAGCTCTTCTTTCTCTGAGTACCAGCTATCTCTACAAGTGCTGTTTCGTGCACTGCCCCGCAGTGATGTGCAGTCCTCTAGTGCCTGTCGAGCACAAGGATGTGAGTGTGAGGGAGACAGGCCGACACACAGCATGCACAAGGGAAAAACACAATCAACAAACACAGCATACAGCCTCCATCAGTGCATAAACACAGTCTTGCTCATGAGAATCTGCTGTCTCTTCCATTGGAAGTCATGCCATTGAAGCCAATCAGGTAGACTGAAGTGTTCAAACTCATGTCTTGTTATCGGTGTGTACTTAACAAAAACATTTGCACAGCTGATTCTGATAACAAATGTGAACAATGGCAAAAATGTTGATGTAACTCAAAAGGATACAATAAGCACGGTCAAATTCCATTCAATTTTTTTTTTATTTACAATATGTAATAGTCAACAGTATCAAAGCAATCAGGTGAATTAATTGCTATTGGCTGACTGTGATCATATTTTGTTATAGTATAGTTACAGTAAACCATGAGACTAGTATGCTGCATTCTTAGCAAGATATTTTAAATGCCAGAATGGATGTAAAATAAGATTTACTGTACATGGTCAGCTAGTCTAGAAGAATCCACAGTATTCACACACTACAATATACAGCAATATCTAAGAGTAAATACTACTGCAAAATCTTACCTTATATAGTGTTGTGCCAAGTAATCCCTCAAAAGCCTTTAGTTTTAGGTAAGGTCCATTGTAAAAAGGATCAGCATGTGCCTTTCTGCCTAACCAATATATAGTGATCAGAACCTGACACAGAAAAATCAACAATTGTATTAGTACATATTGCAACAATTTTACAATTCAATGACAAAAAAGGCCTCCTTGACTGCATGACACGATATGATCGGAACTAGATAAATCACAGTGTACAATTTTTAGATTATTAAATACACTGGCCCAACAAATTCATTTTAGTGTATATATAAAGTCAGTTCACTGTTAATATAAATGTAAAAAAATTGTCCTAATTGTAAATAATATATTTTAAAAATACTACTATTCAGCAAGGATGCAATAAAATGATCAAAAGTGACAGTAAAGGCTTTTACAGACTATTATTCTTTTTAACTTTATATTCAAATCCTAAAAAAAAAAAAAAGTATCTTGATTTCCACAAAAATAGAGAAAAAATATAGCTTTTTGAGCAGCAAATCAGCATATTAGGATGATTTCTGAAGGATCATGTGACATTGAAGACTGGAGTAATGATGCTGAAAATTCAGCTTTGCCATCACAGGAATAAATTACATTTAAAAACATAGTACAATAGAAAACAGTTGTCTTAAATTGTAATAATATTTCGCAAAATTACTGTTGCTTTGTATGCATTTAGAAAAATCGTACCAAGTCTGAATGGTAGTGTACTTTATCTATTGTTTTATAACTTGAAATCTAACAAAATTATCTGTGGGCTTTATTTTTACATTCACACATGTCCAGATACTCTTTGGGCCACTGCATTTGTTCTCTATAGAGGTTGGGTATGCATTGATCAGTGTTCTTGAGTTTTAGATAAAGCCTCTTGAAATGTTACTATGACATACTGTCTGCTACTGTGCTACTTTAAGAGATAAACAGACAAACACAAACCGCAATGTGGGAGCTGTAAAGTGAGCATACCACAGGAATGAATGCTCACAGGATATTTCAAATGAGCAAATTAGGGGATAAACATGATTTCACATTAACTCAAGTAATTCAGCATTAGCACTTACATTTTTGAGCCTCCTGCTGCTCTCCTGGCGTCTGTAGGGGAGAAGAGGTTTTGGTTAATCACTCACAGACTGGGAAAAGGACAATAAAAGAACAGTGGGCATGTTTTGGGTTTCTGTGTGCCCTAGTGAATGAGCTAGAAGGTGAGAGCACAATCCCATCAGGCCGGCTCCCAGCAGCTCTATACAAAAGGATACACACCGAAAACACATGTTTCACTCAAACACACTGACAAACATGGCGACATAGGGATGGCTGACAGAAGATATAAAGACCTGATAAACAACAGCCAAACAGCCCTACTAACACTAGCTCCACTCTAAATTGACAATATATTAAAATAAAAAAAGTTATAGCATATGTACTGTGTACATTCTACTTTTATGTCTTATAACCCTTGACTGGTTATTTATAAGCACTGTTACCGAAGGTTAAGACCAAATAGGATCACTATAAAAAAACACATTCATCAATGGTATTTTTAAAGATTCCTGGCATCCTTTTGTTGTGTGTAGTACTGTATTTCTTTCTGATGTTTGGACCAAAAGATTATATAATACTTGAGCCATTAGTTATCTGAATAGGACACTGGATAACCATGTATAAAATATAATGAAACTGTTACTTACAGTACTAACAATACACTTTCAGAGTGAATAAATTTTTAGCTCTGTCAGCCATGATGCAAGATTTATGACATAAGCTATAGAGTTCAACAGCTGAGAGGTTGAAGAGTGATTAGGCTAGTCAGCGACCTGTGTTTTTAAGCTGGTGAACCTGTATGGCATGTTCATCTAGCTGAATGAAGGCGTTCCCTGCTCGCGATAACAATTTATTGCTCCAATAAAAGTCGTAAGAGGAAAAAATTGTCTGCCATCACGAACAAAGTCCACATTTATAAAGCTGCTTGAAAAAAAATGTCAAGAACATTCTCATGCTTGTTACCCAATGATAATTTATGAACCCTGAAAAAAGCCAAAAGACTCTTTGTTGGGGTGAGAAGAGATGAAAGGAAAGTATTTTATTTTGGGTACCTCAAGGGTGTATTCTGGTTTCATGTGATAAGCTGTTCACTCACATGAATAGGAGGCTTTTTTTAAATCAGCAAATCCTTTTTGAAAAAAGATATTGAGATATTATCTGTATAATGTACAGATCTTGAAAAGGTAAGCTAAATCAACAAAATCAACATTTATGATCCAATCTGATTAAAGAGAATGTTCATCCAAAAATGAAAATGCAAAAGAAGAACTTTTGAAAAATGTAGCCTACTGGCCCTCTTTTCCTTGCAATTACAATGAATAGGACTTACACTTTCAAACATCAAAATGGACGCAAACACACTATAAACGAATACAAGTATCATATAAGTAGTCAGTAACATATACATTTTGATTTGGTTCCTCACAAAAAGCAATAATATGTCTTTCAAGACAAGCACATAAGTAGTATACACTCACCTAAAGGATTATTAGGAACACCATACTAATACTGTGTTTGACCCCCTTTCGCCTTCAGAACTGCCTTAATTCTACGTGGCATTGATTCAACAAGGTGCTGAAAGCATTCTTTAGAAATGTTGGCCCATATTGATAGGATGGCATCTTGCAGTTGATGGAGATTTGTGGGATGCACATCCAGGGCACGAAGCTCCCGTTCCACCACATCCCAAAGATGCTCTATTGGGTTGAGATCTGGTGGGGGCCATTTTAGTACAGTGAACTCATTGTCATGTTCAAGAAACCAATTTGAAATGATTCGAGCTTTGTGACCTGGTGCATTATCCTGCTGGAAGTAGCCGTCAGAGGATGGGTACATGGTGGTCATAAAGGGATGGACATGGTCAGAAACAGTGCTCAGGTAGGCCGTGGCAGTTAAACGATGCCCAATTGGCACTAAGGGGCCTAAAGTGTGCCAAGAAAACATCCCCCACACCATTACACCACCACCACCAGCCTGCACAGTGGTAACAAGGCATGATGGATCCATGGACCATTGACCAGGACCACACCCCTAAATGCATTGAAGCAACTGCCATGTGATTGGTTGATTAGATAATTGCATTAATGAGAAATTGAAAAAAGAGAGACCAGAATATTTATAAAAAATTGTGTTCCAGATGTGTAATAAATATTGATGGGATTTTCATTTTACTATCCCTTTTCAACTATCCCTTTAAATTGTTAACACTGGGTTATGTTAATGCATTTATGCTTAACTGCCGCTCTTGCCACTCTTAATTCTCCATACTTTAGTAAGAGAACTGTGGAACATTCTAATTACAACAGCTCATTTTTCTACTCAAAACACTGTCAGATATAATCAGAGCACAAATGCTTTTCAATGGGGTCTCTATTCACACAACAGGCTTTAAATGTGTCTAAACATGTACAAGACTGCATTAAATTACTTATAATCACCCGTCTGTTCCCAAGGCAAAAAAAAGTTGTTTACGCTAATGACCATTAGTGAGAATATAATGTTTGCACTGTTACTTTCTCACAAAAGGCGACATCATCCTGCTGCATTCTTAAATATTCATGTGTAATAAACTCAGAAACTAAGATACTGTATTCTGACCGTTTTAGGGCCTAAAGATACAGTCTGAGGAGGGTAAATTCATAAACAAGTACTGTTCCAGTCCGTGGGAAAGTCACAATAACAAATAGGATGTGTCTCTCTAGAAACCAAACCATTTCTGTATGTGTGATTATTGTGTTGGAACATTTCAAAGTAAAACATAATGGAAGTTTCTAAATGGCACTGTGCTGTTTCCCTCCAAACAATGTCCAAACCACAGCAGCTCACAAATATGTTGTGAGTGAAAAAGAAGGATAGTCCTTCATATAGATAGAATATCGCCTACACACATGTAAAATACTTACACTCAGACAGCCTTAAGTTTCACAATAGTTATGGCATATTTCTGGAACTTTCGAGCTGTATATCCGTCCTCAATTTCGAAATAATTTGAGTCCATAAAAGGACAAAAAAAGTCCTGCCAATCCCTTTTGGGCAATGCAATAAAATGACACAGTGACAATGGATGGGCAGGTTCATGACACATCAACACCCCTCATTTATAAAGTGGGTGTGTGTGCATAGCTGGGATATTAAGACCTCACAGTCCAGTTCAGTAACATTCGGTGGGTAAAGAATGTTCCTAGTTTTATGAACGAATGCCATTAATTAGTCATGCCAGCTTGCATCAAACATTCTTTGTGTTTTTACTCACAGCTCTGTGATACAACAAATACATTTCAATGGACACATTGATTTAATGACTCCCAAAAGGCTTGTACATTCTTCTCCGATTGAATTACCAGCTATAATCCACAAGTAAACACTGTAAGGAATAATCTTCAACTAGTCTGACGAGCGAGTGTTGCACAAATGCAGCTCTTGTTTGTCTGCTTATGGCATGGACAATTGAGTAATTTACAATGTACCACTGTCGCTACCACTGATGCCACCCAGTGCCCTTCACCATTGAGTGAATGACATATTTATTCTCCCACAGCAATTATAATGAAAACATTATATTACAATTCACAACACTGTAGATCTAAAATGGATCTTTTACAATTTAAACATAAACAGTTCACCAATAGTACTTTTTACTGACCTAAACAGACTTACTCTACCGTTCAAAAGCTGAGGGTTGATGAGGATATTTAATGTTTTTGAAAGAAATGTAATTACTGTCATGGTGTCACAAGATCCTTCAGAAAAATTTCGTATTATTATCAATGTTAAAAACAGCTGTGCTGCTTAATATTTTTGTGGAAATATTTTTTTCCAGAATTGTTTGATAAATGCTGAAAGAACAGCGTTTATATGATTTTTTTTGTTGTTGCAACATTACAAATGTCACTTACTGACCCAAAACCTTTGAACAGTAGTGTATTTCAATTTAAGAAGGAGTACAGCATTCAGCACATCTATTTTCAAGTATTTTTCAATAACCAGCTACATTATATCCATATTCAGCAGCCAACCTCAGAGTACATGTACTAGAATCATGCTTCTACTAAAAGAACTGCTCTGAACCGATGGCATCTGCGGTTAAAGGGTTAGTTCACCCCAAAATGAAAATTCTGTCATTCATTTCTCACCTTCATGTCGTTCCAAACCTGTAAGACCTTTGTTCATCTTCAGAGCACAAATTAAGATATTTTTTATGAAATTCAAGAGGTTTATGACCCCGCATATAGACTGCTAAATTATTACCACTTTTAAGGCCCAGAAAGGTAGAAAAGACATTGTTAAAATAGTCCATGTGAAAAAAAATATATTAGTAAACACAGGTTCTAGATCAGAATGTTGGCTTAGTATTGGCCACTGATTGGCCAGCTCCACGCCACACATATGCGTCATTGTTCTCACGTAAACAGCGTCAGCCAATAGTGAGCTGGTGTTCTGATGTAGAACCCGAAAATGCTGCACTGTGTTTACTGCGTGAAAAACATAGGAGACTGACAAGGAAGAGAAGAAATTGTTGCACACAAAAAGTATTTGGTGGCTTCATAACATTAAAGGGATAGTTCGCCCAAAAATGAAAATTCTGTCATCATTTACTCACCCTCAAGTTGTTGCAAACCTGTATGAGTTTCTTTGTTCTGCTGAACACAAAATAAAATATTTAGAAGCAGATAGAGCAACCATTAACTACAGTGCCCTCCACAATTATTGGCACCCCTGTTAAAGATGTGGTCGTGGACTTCTAAAAATTCTCCTTTTTTTTAAACAACATAGAACCCAAATGCAAAAAAAGACAAAAATCCAACCTTTCATTTTATTACATTACTTTGGTGGTAAAAAAAAAAAATCACACATTTAGAAAAAAAAAAACTTGAAATCATGTGTCCCACAATTATTGGCACCCCTGATGTTAATACTTTGTACAACCCCCTTTTGCCAACAAGACAGCACTTAATCTCCTCCTATAACATTTCACAAGATTGGAGAACACAGAGAGAGGGATCTTTGACCATTCTTCTTTGCACAATCTTTCTAGATCATCCAGTGTCCTGGGTCCTCTCTTATGCACTCTCCTCTTTAGCTCGCCCCACAGGTTTTCAATTGGATTGAGGTCTCGGGACTGAGATGGCCATGGGAGGACCTTGAGTTTGTGACTGCTGAACCATTTTTGTGTAGATTTTGCCACATGTTTTGGATCATTATCCTGCTGAAAGACCCAATGACGACCCATCTTCAGCTTTCTGGCAGAGGCCATCAGGTTTTTATTTAAAATGTCCTGGTAGTGCAAAGCGTTCAGAATGCCATGCACCCTAACAAGGTTCCCAGGGCCTTTGGAAGAGAAACAGGCCCACAGCATCACAGATCCTCCACCATACTTCACGGTGGGCATGAGGTGCTTTTCGGCATACTCATCTTTTGTCTTACGCCAGACCCACTTAGAGTGTTTGTTGCCAAAAAGCTCAATCTTAGTCTCATCTGACCAAAGCACACGATCCCAGTTGAAGTCCCAGTACCGCTTAGCAAACTCCAGACGTTTACGTTTGTGAGTGTTAGTGAGAAAAGGCTTTTTTCTTGCATGCCTCCCAAACAGCTTGTTGGCATGTAGAGAGCGTCTGATGGTTGTTTTGGAGACTTTGTGACCCCAAGATGCCACTCTTTGATGCAATTCTGTGACAGTGAGCTTAGGACATTTTTTTACTTCTCTTACCATCCTCCTCACTGTGCGTTGTGGCAAGATAAACTTGGGACCTCTTCCAGCCTTGTTTGTCACTGTTCCAGTTGTTTTAAACTTCTTAATGATTCCTCTGACTGTAGATACGGGTAAGTTAAGGCGAGTGGCTATTTTCTTGTAGCCATTGCCTGACTTATGAAGGTCGACACACATCTGCCTTACTTGAATGGTGTGTTCTCTTGTCTTTGCCATGTTGACAAATGGGTAAGAGAATTAGGCCTCTGTGTCACGTAATATTTATACCCCAGGGAAACAGGAAGTCATGAATTACTAATTAAAAGTTCCTAGATACCCTGACCAACTTTAGCAACTACAGAAAAATATATTTAAAAAAAAATCAATAAAAATTTTCAGAGGAATTGTTAGGGGTGCCAATAATTGTGGGACACATGATTTCAAGTTTTTTTTTTTTTTCTAAATGTGTGATTTTTTTTACCACCAAAGTAATGTAGTTAATGTAACTTGTACTTTTTCTCTTTTTTTTGCATTTGGGTTCTATGTTGTTTAAAAAAAAAGGAGAATTTTTAGAAGTCCACAACCACATCTTAAACAGGGGTGCCAATAATTGTGGAGGGCACTGTACCATAGTAGGATAAAAAGTCAATAGTTGCTCTTTCTGCTTGGTTACAAACATTCTTCACTCTATCTTATTTTGTGTTCAGCAGAACAAAGAAACTCATACAGGTTTGCAACAACTTGAGGGTGAGTAAATGATGACAGAATTTTAATTTTTGGTTGAACTATCCCTTTAAGGTTGAACCCCTGTAATCACATGGACTATTTTAACAATGTCTTTACTACCTTTCTGGGTTTTGAAAGTGGTAATAACGTTGCAGTCTATTTGGGGTCAGAAAGCTCTCGGATTTCATCAAAAATATCTTAATTTGTGCTCTGAAGATGGACGAAGGTCTTAGGAACGAAATGAGGGTGAGTGATTAATGACAGAATTTTCACTTTTGGGTGAACTAACCCTTTAATATGAACAATATTTTTACTGCACCACTCTGCCACACTGTAGTGCAGCTGTAAAAACGCTGACACAGATTCAGAACGACATGAAGAGCATTCATTAATTTGGCTCTCTTATTTGGAGCAATGTATGGCTCCTCTTGAAGTCCATACCAATCAATGATTGTCCATAATTAATAACACTGTTTGAAATTGAAAAGTGAGGTGTTATCAAGACTCTTAATCAGTTGAAATGCACAACTCTATAAACTACTGGAATGCAGGAAGAGATAAAATTCTTTATCATTAACATATTGCCATATTACTAGCGAATACAATATGTTCACTGGTCGAGACAATA